>JAGSMP010000945.1:0-81418 GCA_029286625.1 Parnassius orleans
TTTTTTTTAACACGACGATAAAATAATATAATTAATACAAGAATTCAAATTCACAATCAAAACACAGTCAACATAAAAGTAAAACAATTAAAAGTAAAATACAACATGAAATAAATAAATCCTCAATAAAAATTTAATAAACAAACATACACTAAAATTTTAATTTGTAATAGTTATAATCGCTTTGTTCCCAGTGCAAGCTCTTATCGCGTCGTTATTGTATGGACGCGCTTACTTATTTAGTTATTCTTAGTATTTATTTATGCAGTAGTACTAGCTAGTTATTAAGTTTAAGTATTATTAAATATAAGTTTCACGGATTTTTATGTAAAACCAGATAACGTGCGCCAGTGATCAGAGTATTAATTTTTGAGAACGTGATCAAATCTGCTCCTGCAAGCGACTACGAAGAAACTGACTGACGATTTGACGACATCTGGATCTCACGGAAGAAACTTAGCAATTTTGTACGGGCTGATATACTTGGTGTGTAAGGAAAGATACGTCATTTTTCATCCTATTATGGTTTTACACACCCGTTCATAGCACGATAGAACAAAAATTGTAAAAATAACACAAGAAATTAAATGTTTATTAAATTGTTTTATTTATTCGAAAGATATAAACATGGCATTAACATCTGAAAATAATTTCAGCATATAATACCGAATTATAATTTCATTAAATCGACGGTTGCTGTATGAAACGTAGCGCTACCTATGTCACCAATTAAAACCTTTGATCTGTATTTAAAAAAAAATTACGTTATAAAGCCACGCTGCAGCTATATTATGGTTGCAGCACGAAATGGTCGCTTCGACCGGGTAGGACAAATTCTCACAGAATACCAGCGTAAAATAGCAGTCCAATGCTGCTGTGTTTCGTATGGTGAGTGTAGAGAACCGAAGACCTTTTACTGGAAACGAGGCATACCATCTTAATCCTCAGGGTGACAACGCATCTGCATTTTGATTCTTAATTGAGGATAAATGTAGATGTATATGAGCCACAGCATCAACTGTCACTCTTATTCTGAAAAGAAAACAGTACAATTTTCTGAATGAGGTTTGTATGCGTCTTTGTAAATTAAACTCGCTGTATATGCGACAATTTTGCTTATTAACGAACCTGTTATTTTAAAATGAGCCTCATCGCTGAACACAATTTGGCGTAAAACAATGGATCTATTTCAAATGCTCTAGTGCCCAATCGGCAATAGAACAGCACATAATATGATCTCAAGTATGCCAAGATCCGTGTAAAATTTTCCACGTATTTGACGGACAGAGCTCAAACTCTTGCAATTGACGACAAATCCATAAATTTGGATCTTCTTCCAGATTTCCTTACCAGCGACGATATTTTCTTCGTCACTTTATTCTCTCACTTCCATTTTACCCTCACATACCTATTTATACCCATTCATATACCGACAGTTCGACGGATGACTTGCTCAAATGGACGATTATGTGCGCAAAATCACAATCACAAAATGAAGAAATCACAGTCGCGCAAATCGACGACTGATTTTAAAGTAAAAGATAATTTGGTAGCGTAGAATATCCACTACCCCATATCGTCTTGAGGGTGTCGTAAGAGGCGACAGAGGGAAACTGAAATAGGAGATGGGCAGCAGCATCTTCTTGATAACAACTCAAAGTTATGAAAACAGTTGATAGCTCGCCTGCCAAGCATGGCAACTATGGCAAGATCCCCTCTATGAGGCAATCTGTGAGGAAGGCTATGTTTGGCAGTGGATTTTTATAGGCTGTAATGGATAGGTGGATGGATGGATGGATGAGTCTATTCATGATGATTAGCGGAAGTATAGTAATAATAAGAGACTAAATCTTGCGCAGTATGACTCTTAATCACCGATTCAGTGTTGATGGCACGCTTGGCGTGCCATCGATTATTTTGTGGCGTATGACACGCGAGTCGTGTCTATGGTACTAAAGTCATCAAGTCTGAGTGCGAGACGATTCATAATGACTCTCAAAACAGCACGTAGACGCGGCTCCGAAGAAATCGGTCTGTAGTTCTTCAAGAGAGCGTTGTCGCCTTTCTTGAAGAACAAGACCACCGCACTAATGCTTTACGCCTCCGGAGTAGTCCCATCATGGAGGACGGAATCAAAGAGTTTCTGTAGGACTTCAAGTACCGGTTTTTCACCCGCTTTCAGAAGCTCCGCTGTAATTCCATCCTCGCCTAGATCCTGCCGTTTTAAGGTGATGGAGAGCCATTAATCTCGCCCAGACTGACGTCCGGATATCATCGGAATAGTGTCGAATAAGACTTGCTCTTGGATCGTTACTCACCTTGCGTGTGACTCCAACGATGATGCGTACATCTGCCCATAGAACCTCTCAATCTCACTCAAAATCTCAGGTGTCCCGGAAACGACGCTGCCACACTCGGTCTTCAGCTTCGACAGTTGGCTCTTTTTGGCAGACAGATCTCTGGCAAAAACTTTGGAACCTTGATTCCGCTCGATCGCTTCTTCAATACAAAAGCAGTATTGAAGTTGATTAAGTCCTGCCGCATGCATTTAGAGATCTGTCTGTTCAGTTGACTGTATGCTGTCAAATCTGTTGAAGACTAACAGCCATGAGATTAAGAGTGTGATCGGAAAGTTTTTGTGTTCTTTTGCGGCAGGTCTTGCAGAACTTAGCTCCGACAGTTTCCACGAGCTTGTCATTCATATCGTCCATACCGACATTGCAGTCTTCTAGGCCCTGAAAACGGTTTCAGAGCTGAAAGGTTTCGGGACTTTGGATTAGAGCACGAGGGGACGGAGCGTTGACTTCATTAGACAAGACCTCCAACTTAACGTTTAGGTTCAGTGGGCTCTAACCATTCGGTGATTGCTACCAGTTTCACCCTCGCGATCACTGAGACATCACTGAACAGTTGTCGTCTGGTCGTCATAATGAAATCAATACAGTCGAATTATATATCGGTTATATCACCCCAAACCTTAGCGAAAAAAGTTTGGGGTAGAATATGGTGGGTTAGCATTTAATAAAATAATACAAACATTCAATAAATAGTACAAGTTTATTGAATCTAATTGTACAGAGTATGGCGACCCCACTGGCGTGGCTGATTCATTTATTTATATAAATTACAAACGTCTACTTACAAAAGTTACTGAAACATACCCCTAAATCATAATTACGTACAAAACGATATAATTACAGTGAAATTTAAAAAATATCCAGTCTCTTGTTGGTGGGAACATAAAGCACGCACTGACTTCGTTGATATACACTCTGACTGTGCATATGAGCGAGGCGCTATTGATTGAGCAGTCTCCAAGATTGAGCTTTAGTAAAACCTAATATAACAGTCACATTAAAAGGCCTTTTAGTAACTATAAACTAGTGAATAATGTTGTGTGTTTACTATGCAGGGTTAGCCAAGGTCAGCATACTAAAATCTGATCCTAGAATACAAAATTAAGTTTAAAACCATCACCGACCTAAAAAGTAACTTTAATGGTGTTATTAATAATTGTTATGTTATAATTTGTAATACATTTTCATAAATAAATTTAAAATATTGTAATTACCAAGAAAATAACCTTTACTGCCATACTGTTCTAAATTCAAATTTTGATCCGCCATATTAGTTGGTTAGACTTTTAACTTTATTTTATATATACAGATACAAATGAATTGTTGGATGATATACAAATAAAGTTTGGAGAAATGGAATTTAATAGGCTAAATAGCTTAGTAACTAAGAAATTCACCTCGCTCATACGCAGTCGATAGCGGTTAACATATAAAACCATACTAATAATACAATACACAAAATCAGTCTAATAGTTCCACTTATTAACTAATAAAATACCATCGTTGACCAACTGCTCTATACCAGATTAACATAATTTTTTTAAGTTATAATAACATATTTTCCCAGCTCGGGTGATTGTAAAGAAATCGATGGAAGGTTATGGCGGAACTTGACCGTGACCTTGAAATTTTTGCTCCTGTTTTGTCATTTCAATAATGGTTTGAAGTGGATTTTGAATCGTAACAGTACCGCAAAATGAACGAACATGCATTTTGCATACAATCCGCGCTTTAGTAGGATCATTAAATAGTGAATGCATTTACACAAAAGCCTCAGTGGTGTGCTCTTTAAGTTTTTGTTCATTTTAACTTTATTTTTAATTCATCTACATTTAGGAATATCCGTAATTTGATTTATCCATTTCTAATCTAATTAATACAAAATATAACTAATATTTCAATAAGAAACATTAATATTTACACTTTTCTTACGATACTTCCACCATAGAATCTGACAAAATTTCAACTCATTGCAAAATGGCGCGCTCTGGCGGCAGAAAAAGTTGTAAAACAATTATTATAATCTGTTATAGAACAACAATGTCGGTAAGCGGACAATTCCATATTAATCAATCCTTTTGTTCGGCTGCTGCAAAATACGAATATCACAAATAGGAAACGACTTAAATCATCGCGCAAAACTTGCAAGTTTCGCTCACTGGAAGTACGGAAGGAAGAAGATTGTGTAAAAATATTTCTAAACTTTAAAATAATATAATTCGTGCGCTAATCTTGTCTTTTGTGGCCATATGGAACAGGTGCTACGTATTGTAAACGCTGATGTTTTATGATTGCTATGAGGTACATAGCGAATATCTCCCTATGATGCGTATTGCGCCCAACATCGTTCACATGACTTTTGTGTATATAGGTTTTACATTATAATGCAACTATAATAACACATTACAATAATAGAAAAATATTAAGAGGTATTATTTACAAGAGGCTTAAAGTATCAAATTGCGTTGGTCGCGGTATGGTTGGTAAATTGTACAAATAGGGTTCAATTAGTGCCTTTGTCATTTTACATGAATGTGGATCAAAAATACAGTACTTATTTTACAAATTTAACTAACTGTTCCTCTCACTCACCCTTGCTGTGCTTCTATTGATACTATTAAACGCATGTCCGCCCGCTAATGGTGACTATATATATATATATATAATATCAAAAACTGTGTACAAAATTGAATCTTAAAACTAAGGTAAGATACAAAATATTTACATGTTAAAGAGGATAAGTGAAACTTTTAATAAGCGACGCTATACAAACTTTTTAATAGTATTTGAACATGAAATGTGGTAGTCATAAATGCAAAGTAATAAAAAATCATTACTTTGAGGTAATCCATTACAAATATAGATTAAAACTACATTTTGCGTAAATCCGCGTGTAAAGTTAATAAGTATGGATATTTGCATGCGGATCTTGAAAATATTATTTGTTTCTTATTTATGTATGTAATATGACATTTTAAACATACAGAGACAACACCAAAGTAAACTAAAACAATTTTTTTGTGTCTTTTGCGAATCGCTTGTACTAAGTAAGAAGTTGATTAACAATTACAATTGTAAAGTTTCTTTTTATATGATGTGTTTACAGTATCCGACAAGTAAATACGAAGATACTAAGCAAATCTTATAAAAGCATCTAAAATTAATAATTAGTAAATTAATATCAAAATTAAACAATACATTTAGTAAATAGAAAAAATATATCTTTTATTCTAACAGAGATGTATATTTTACATTTTTTAAAATCATAACTAAATTTCTTTTTATAAGCTTGCTCTACTTATCTGAATATTAATTGAAAATTTTACAGCTAACTAAAACTTAAATGTATGTAGAGTATTTGAGTAAAATGTAGACATAATTTGAGAAATGTCTTTCACTCATAACCTGAACACTATGTATAATAAATTTTATTTATAATACTATTATAAAGACAATATCTAAATGTTTCAGTTCCTATGCAAAATTTTGGTAACATCTAACATTTTTGCATGCGTTTAGTGGCGACTTAAAGTCATTTCTGTTATAAATAAAATATATATTATTAGTTAGTATTAATTAAAAATATCTTTAAAAGTTATATTATAGCAGTTTAGTAAATCAGATGTATGCAGAATCTGTCATAAATGACAGTAAAGTTTGTTTGTTAGTAGCAAGATCCGCTGCTGTAAAATCCGCATGTAAGTTTTGCATTCATGGATCTTAAGGTTAATTTATTTTAGCGTTATTTATTAAATCATTTAGTCTTTATGTACATGCAAATAACGATTCCTTATAAAATGTATAATACATTTAATAAAAAAAAATATAGGCAGTGTTTAAAGACAATTAAAGAACGTTACTCTTTTATATATATCTCTTATCAGGGACAAAACGTATACTAATATTTTAGTAATTATTTTTACAATTGTTGGTTATTTACCGTTACGTGGCCGATTTGTTTATGTATGTAATTAAAGTATAATTTATGCATTTCTTGCGTCTTATGAATGAGTTAGTCTTCCATTTTTATATATTATTTCATTTAAAGACTTCTATGTACTATACTACTAGACTGGCAATTAAGAACAAAAGCATCTGCATTTTGATTCTTTATTGAGGATAGATGTAGATGTCTATGGGTCACAGCAACCACTTACCATCAGGTGGACTGTGTGCTTTGTCACCTATAAAAAACTTATCTGAAATAAAATTCAAATCGCGTTGACAAAGTGCACAGCGTTTTCTTAGTCAAAATCAGTGTTAGATTGTCGAAAACAACGTTCGCGGTTTAGTAAACAAAGAACTAATCTTCTCGCCCGGTCACAGTCGACTAAAGGAGTTACGGAGAATTGACCGTAACTTAGTGCGCAATGTTTTAAGTACGCAGAGCCCATCTAGTGGTATACATAGAAGACTTCGATTTCATTCTTATTATATTTTAATTACCTAATAAATAATTTCCCTGAAATATTCTTTCCTTAATGAATTAATGTTGTTGTAAAGTGAGCATTTTTCAATTTTATAGTTTAGTGGTGTGTTATCTAGGACTTTAACCCGCCCTTCAAAGTTATATAATTATTTGAACCTATGACGGTGTATTTCGTGTTTTAAGAAAGTTACTAATTTTTTGTTACCGCTGAAGTTCATTTTTAATCCGTGACTAAATTGACAGCTACAAATGAGTAAACTCGAAAATAATGTGGTAAAATTTGATTTCTTATATTTACGCTACAACATAATTGAATAAATCTAGTTACAGATTACGCGGATTTTTTAGTATTAAAAATCTGTTAGTTTTATTCAATATTGGTTAAACGTATTTCAATAAATAAAATTAATTTTATTAGCGTAGTAATAAAAATGTCTGTTATACATTGTGTAGATCACTAAAGAGTTAAATTGTTACAATCAACACAATTGTAAGACAAATTTAGTATGTTCGGTACGTACTTACCTTATTATAAAAGTCCACGTGGCAATAGATCCTTCATTTGCCTCTCAGTTTTTTTTTGAACATTTTACAAATAATTCTTGACAAAAATACCAAAAATACTATGAAAATTTATTTTAGTCTCCGGAATCAAAAAACATAATACAGGAAAAAGTTCTAATGGACAGATTAACTTTTTGAAATTGTCTCAAGACTTTATTTCCTGAAGTAAGTTTATTTCCATTTTTAATACAGTAATTCTATTTTAGTCCATGCCTGTATAGCAATAAGAATGATTTTTATAAGTGATCATTAAGGTTAAAAGCAAGAAGAAACCATAACTTTTAAAATAATTATGTCATTACATATAATGACGTAGACGTGCCATAGAGTGGAGACCGCCTCCCGCCTCCCAGCTAAATGGAGCGACGATCTGTATATGCGACTGGCAGAAACTGGATGCGTGAAGCCTCTGGTAAAGTAAGTCCAGCAGTGGTTTGTCGAAGATGATGATGACACCAATGATATTTGAAAGTGTGCAATAAAATTTTTAATTTTAATTTTAACTTTTTTAATTCCCGACTTTTTGGGCACTTCGCAGCACCCATGGTCACAGGGGAGACTGAGGTGTTTGAGACCGACCTGATATCATAGTTAACGAAGGCTACCTTCAACTTTTAAGTTAAAATTTAACGCGATAAAATCAAATCATAAAAAATATTCGCGTAAATATAAGATATCATTATTTGAAAGTGTGTTTTAGAATCTCTGAAATATAATTCTACGAAACCAGTCAAACAACACGTTTACCTTTATGCTTAATCATAAAATAGGCCTGTACGCGTATTCAGCACTCTTTGGTCAAACATTGAACGGCCAATAACGCCTGTCAGGCATGAGCAATAGTGCAGACAGATCCTTAACCACTGGTAATATTATAACAGAAGTATTTCAAAGTGCTGTCCATAAACTCAGTACAAATTAAATTGTTTATCACTAGCAGTGAAACTGTTGTTGTGTGATAGCTGATAGGTCCTTCATCAGACCCTCGAGGTTCTGCATTTCACGATGGAGGCGCTCCGTCGACCTGGACGGAGTCAAGGGCTCCAACTCCTCGGAACAGTGGGGAACTCCGCCACCTAAGGGATGTCGATAATATAATAAGTTATTTACTGTTCATGGTCGCATGGTACAGTCATCTACGTGTTCATAGGTGTCTACAGGAGTAAGATACTGGGTATGAAAAAGGCTAATTTAAATGATAATTTTTTCTTACGGTTTGTGAATGAATCAATCCATACCGAGGGGCCTAGAAAGACAATAATTGATTGCTTGATCATCTTAGAATAAACTCTTTTAGGTTCATTGCCTTAAGTTTTGATAGTTAAAACTTAAAAAATGAGCCTCAGGAATTGTTCTTATAATTTATTACGTACATACATTTATTAGGACTATGTGACTGTAATGATGATGAGGATGATGATGAGGATGATGATGATGATGATGGTGATGATGATGATACATATATTAAGCATACGCCATGTAGTGAGAAGCAAGTCCACTAACGAGAACATACTAGGAAACAGAAACGGAAGGTGGACTGCAGCATTTTCCGATAACAACTCAAACTGCGGTTGCCAACCGCCTCTGCCACGTGGCAACTGTGGCAATCATTCCCCTTGAGGAAATTCATGGTAGGGCCCTATGTTCAGCAGTGGACTTTGATAGGCTGTAATGATGATGATGATGATGATGAGGATAAAGATGTACACATAAAAAGCAAAAATAAATAAAGTGAGTTCATACAAGGCACTACTGCTGACATATATTGAAATATCTTTCAGTAGACAAAGGAAAATTCAATTAAAATCCAAACTTAGCGTGTACATTTTTATACATATTGTTCACAATAATGGACATACAATATAAATAAATATATAAATTATCATAGATATATTTATGTATGTTGGAGCGTGAGTGCGAGTTTTTTTAATTAAACTTTCAAACAAACGATCTTACAGTCCAGATGGTAAATGGCTACTGTTGTCCATGGACACCTGCAGCCAACAAAATAAGGCTACAGATGCGTCACCCTGAGGACTGTGATGGAATGCCTGCCTCACAGTTTGCAATATACTGGCCCTCTATACTGGACCGGAACACGGTCTGAAGAGGTAGGTAAGGCGAGAGGTAACATAGGTAAGAGGAGGTACCTCCTCAGACAGGCTCCTAGGTGAAAAAAGGGCGTCAGAGGTCTATATCTATATCTTGAAAGGAAAAGATATTTCTTCTCCAAACCGTCATTTTTATCTTCATTTTAAAACCCGATAAAGTTTTTGTCATAATCAATTTTATAGTTTAAAAAAAAACATCGATCTTGCAATTAGTCACCATATTATGGAAATTTTTTAATGAGGGTAGACTAAAGAGTAACTTACCGAGTTGCAATCTGTTAGGTATGTGCCCGGGAGACGAACTCGCGCTCTTTTTGTACGGCGACGTCTCCCTCACGCTCCCAGCTAAAAGCATTAGCAATGTACAGCTTATAGAAGTAGATATATTTTTTAAATTCAATATAGATAATAAATAATACTTATTGAAAGTCATTCTTATGTTTAATTCACCACTGGTTCGGAAAATACCTCTGTCCTGGGAAGAATCAGCAAGAAATACCAGCGGGATATTTAAAATAATTTCAAATTAAAATTTTGTGACAAACTATTATATATTATTAAGGATAACTCAAAAACTATTGGTCAGACTTTGATCTAATTTATATGGGACCACATGAGAGAAGAATCGAAATCGGTTCACGTAAAAAAAAGTTATGAGGTAACACACATAAAAAAAAAGAAAATACAGTCTAATGGAGTACCTCCTCCTTTTTGAAGTCGGTAGAAAAAGGACAGTTTACAATCATATATTATGTTAAATAATTAACCACACAAATTATATAAGAAAAAGCTTCGTAGCGACCACCTCATTCTTAGGGGTTTCATTCCTTAATTTTTGAATTTGTCATATCGTCTCATGGGTATCGTAAAAGGCGACAGAAGGAAACTAAAACAGGTGATGAATAACAACTCAAATAATTAAAAATATGGTTCCCAACCCCTTAAGCGTGTATGGCAAAATCCCTTCTATGAGGCAATCTATGTCCAGCAGCTTCTTTATAAGCCGCAATGATGGACAAATTTTGTATATTTTGGGGGATTTTGTTGTAAAAGCGTAAACATTGCCCAGGAATTAATTATGGACTCTATCGAGTCGAGTAACTGGTTCAATTAGCTTGTGTATATTCCTTGTATTAACGGAATAAATATTACTTCGTTTTAAAAAATAACTAATTGTATTTTTGGTTACATACATTACATTTTCGTAAATGTATTGAGATGCCAAAGTTAATCGTCTTGTATACGTCCCACAGCTGGGCACATTTTTGAGAGGGTTTTACGTCAAGGAAGTGTCCACCAAACTGCTCCAATGCGTTTTGCCGGACTTCACATGTCTTAGAAAAAATATTTTATTTCTCATGAATGAATGTCCTAAAATGTTCCTTCGCCGCCGAGCACGTGGTAAATCAGCATGTAATGCTGCGAATTTGCCGTCCACATTAGTGTAATGTAGCATGCAATGCAACACACAGTAACAAATTTTCATAGTGTGGACGCCATGCGCGCGCGAACCGTGCATTCCATGATCACGCTACGAGCATTACAAGTCGCGCGCAGGTCGGCCTGGAACGAACACAAAGAACTGAACACGTGCTGAAGTCTCATCAGTCATTAATTCTGCACCAGCTCTCTGTCTGCACAGCTCTGTACGCCACCAACGTCGAGGTCTTCGGCGTTTTTAGACTTCAGACCTCAGAGTCACCAATTGGTCGTCTCCATTCCTTTGCGTGTTCTCAACATATTGACGGTATGTTCGCGCGCGCGCCGAGAACAGATGCGAGTAGGTATGTTCGGTTCCATGAACATGAAATGATCCTTTCATGTTACATTGTATGTTACGTTAAAGTCTACGCATATAACATTGCAACTAATATTTTCAATGGTACGAAGCAGATCGAACCCGGGTTGCTCGCGTACTGTGCAATGTACAACGAACGCTTAGCCCCCGACGTACTACAGCTCTGTATGACAATGTCTTGATCATAAGGTCATATAACATTGATAGCCTTTTTTATGCAACTTCACTGCTGGACACTGGTCTTCGTAAGAACAACAACAGTCTTTTTTTAAATCCACTGCAAGACATACTTCGCCTTGTAAAAAGCGCATGGTACAGCAAATATCCCCTGAACGAGATTGGGGGAGGCCTATGTTCAGTGGCTGATGGAAAAGATGAAAAGATATTTACCTTTAGAATGCGAGGGTGTAGAATGGTCGGATCCGTCCGCGGACAGCGTGAAGCTATGTAACGGCGCGTTACATGCAGCTCGGCGCTGCAGCGACCCACCCTGCCCCTCCCCGCCAGCCCCACTGGTCCTGCTCCCCGCCAACCCCACCGACGCCGGCATCGCTGCTAGCGAATCTCGGCTGGGAAAAATATAAGTTGTTAGTTACAGAAAGAATATACGCCAATATTCAGCAGTGTGCTTGTGAAGGTTGTAATAATTATGATGATAGAAAGAAGAAAGAAAGAAAGAAATACTTTAGTTTGGCACAGACCCTTGACTTACAACAATATACTAATTTATAACAGAAATATAAAGTTTACACCAATGTTAAACACTCGCTGCCCGCGATGCATTAAAATGGAAACAAGACGCAACGTCGCCTGTTGCGCTCTCTGTCACTAACGGGCCTTACGGCAGGCATAGTGACACACCACTATTGTGTCAAGTGTATATTATGCAAAAGTAAAGAATGCAAGATAAAAAAACTATTCAATAATTACATTTATTCTTGGTCAAATATACATACTTAGACTAAATAAAACGAACAAAATTTAAAGTAGGTATACAATAATTAATTTTCGTTCGAACCAGAGTCACTGTCGCTATCGTCACCTACGCTAATGACAAGGCGCTCACATAAATGTGCTTTCTGCAAATCTTCTCCTTGAAGTGCTTCGGCGTCTAGAACACATTTTCGCTAGCGCACTATTCTTTACTCTTCTAGGAATCAATAAGCGGTTATAGTCTGTTCGCTAAGATAGTGTCGGTACAGCCGAGGTACATATTATTTGCTATTTTTTAATGTGTTTTTAAATAAATATTTTTCTATCCTATAATAAAATAGAATACTATTTTATTCTTATGGTTATTGAAATAAAACACGAATATAAATAATGTACACAAGTTAGGTAGCAAAGAACCCTTCACTACGACGCTTCGTTTAAAAGTGCCAAATTATCTTGCGGGTGTACGCTGCACGCGGCGATCTTTGATGTCACGGCGGCGTCTTTGACAAGATGCGGCACGTGCCAGGCGGCGCGACACTGATGATTTATGACTCCGCGAGTAGAGGGTGTTAAGCATCAGTATAATAAATTTGGTTATGTACGTCAATCCTCAGCATGAATTGTGGCGATACTACAACGCTGATTTTCAATAATGACCAAAAAATCCTAATAATACAAGTCCGTGAGTAATTATAAACTAAGAAATGAGAATATCCGCAATAGAACTAGAGTAACCGACATAGCCAAACGGATTAGTAAGCTGAAGTGGCAATGGGCTGGATATATATAGTTCGAAGAACCGACAATCGATGTGTAAGAAAGGTTTTCGAGTGGCAGTCTCGTACCGGCTTTCAATTAACAGCCTAGCCTTTTAACTAAAGGGCGCCGTTCAACTAGCGGCCTGTATGATATTCAGCCGATGGGTCTAATGCAACATTATACCTATCTTGTAATATCAGCGACAGTAGGTTAAGGTGTGGCAGGGGTGGTCCTTGGGCCACCCTAAAGCCGCGTATATTTATATAATATAGCACATAGTGCATAATTAGGTATAAAATGTTGTATTAGACGCATAGGCTGTGAAACGCATGGGCTGAATATCATTCAGACCGCTAGTGAATAGTAAAAAAGCTAGGCTGTTAACTGAAAGGCTAATTAAGCTAGTTGGCTGCGACATATACAAAGATATAGATGTATCGAATTATCACATTCGGTTACATAAAAGATTTTTAATAAATAATCCTTTATAAATAATTTTGTCAGCAAATATCAGAATTGTGGCACTGAGCTAAAACATCAATGTGTTCAATTCAGTGCACACATTATTATAAATTGTGAACATTTCATTTTGGTACACAGTTTTAATTTAGTGATGTTATTATGGTTAGCTACTCCACGCAGTCGTAAGTGACATATTAGACATATTCCAAAGCCATATGCTGATGGCCACTCGCACTACTGTATGAAAACGTTACTACTGTATGTTATTTAATTTGTGTAGTGTCCCAGGGCTCGAAGAACGTAGTAGCCACGTTCCCGGGCAATATATATAGTATGGGCATTAGCTACTCACTGTGTAGTGTCCCAGGGCTCGTACGCGACGTGGTGGCCACGTTCTGAGCCATATGCCGGTGGTCACGTGCACTGCTGTATGTGGGCATTAGTTACTCACTGCGTGTAGTGTCCCAGGGGCTCGTACGCGACGTAGTGGCCACGTTCCTGAGCCATATGCCGGTGATCACGTGCACTGCTGTATGTGGCATTAGCTACTCACTGCGTGTAGTGTCCCAGGGGCTCGTGCGCGACGTAGTGGCGTTCCTGAGCCATATGCCGGTGGTCACGTGCACTGCTGTGGGCCGTGGCTACTCACTGCGTGTAGTGTCCCAGGGCTCGTACGCGACGTAGTGGCCACGTTCCTGAGCCATATGCCGGTGGTCGTGCACTGCTGTATGTGGTTAGCTACTCACTGCGTGTAGTGTCCCAGGGCTCGTACGCGACGTAGTGGCCACGTTCTGGCCATATGCCGGTGATCACGTGCTGCTGTATGTGGGCATTAGCTACTCTGCGTGTAGTGTCCCAGGGGCTCGTGCGCGACGTAGTGGCCACGTTCCTGAGCCATGCCGGTGATCACGTGCACTGCTGTATGGGCATTAGCTACTCACTGCGTGTAATGTCCCAGGGGCTCGTACGCGACGTAGTGGCCACGTTCTTTGACCATATGTCGGTGGCCACGTGCACTGCTGTATGTGGGCACTGGCTACTCACTGCGTGTAATGTCCCAGGGGCTGGTACGCGACGTAGTGGCCACGTTCCTGAGCCATATGCCGGTGGTCACGTGCACTGCTGTATGTGGGCATTAGCTACTCACTGCGTGTAGTGTCCCAGGGGCTTGTGCGACGTAGTGGCCACGTTCCTGAGCCATATGCCGTTGTCACGTGCACTGCTGTATGTGGGCATTAGCTACTCACTGCGTGTAGTGTCCCAGGGTCTCGCACGGGACGTAGTGGCCACGTTACTGAGCCATATGCCGGGTGTCACGTGCACTGCTGTATGTGGGCATTAGCTACTCACTGCGTGTAGTGTCCCAGGGTCTCGCACGGGACGTAGTGGCCACGTTCCTGAGCCATATGCCGGTGGTCACGTGCACTGCTGTATGTGGGCATTAGCTACTCACCGTGTAGTGTCCTAGGGGCTCGTGCGACGTAGTGGCCACGTTCCTGGAGCCATATGCCGGTGATCACGTGCACTGCTGTATGTGGGCATTAGCTACTCACTGCGTGTGTCCCAGGGCTCGTACGCGACGTAGTGGCCACGTTCCTGAGCCATATGCCGGTGATCACGTGCTGCTGTATGTGGTTAGCTACTCACTGCGTGTAGTGTCCCAGGGGCTCGTACGCGACGTAGTGGCCACGTTCTGAGCCATATGCCGGTGGTCACGTGCTGCTGTATGTGGACATTAGGTACTCACTGCGTGTAGTGTCCCAGGGGCTTGTACGCGACGTAGTGGCCACGTTCCTGAGCCATATGCCGGTGATCACGTGCTGCTGTATGGGCATGCTACTCACTGCGTGTAGTGTCCCAGGGGCTCGTACGCGACGTGTGGCCACGTTCCTGAGCCATATGCCGGTGGTCACGTGCACTGCTGTTTGTGGGCATTAGCTACTCACTGCGTGTAGTGTCCCAGGGCTCGTACGCGACGTAGTGGCCACGTTCTTGAGCCATATGCCGGTGGTCACGGGCTGCTGTATGTGGGCATTAGCTACTCACTGCGTGTAGTGTCGGGGCTCGTACGCGACGTAGTGGCCACGTTCCTGAGCCATATGCCGGTGATCACGTGCGCAGTATGTGGGCATTAGCTACTCACCGTGTAGTGTCCCAGGGGCTTGTACGCGACGTAGTGGCCACGTTCCTGAGTCATATGCCGGTGGTCACGTGCACTGCTGTATGTGGGCATTAGCTACTCACTGCGTGTAGTGTCCCAGGGGCTAGTACGCGACGGTGGCCATGTTCCTGAGCCATATGCCGTTGGTCACGGGCACTGCTGTATGTGGCATTAGCTACTCACTGCGTGTAGTGTCCCAGGGCTCGTACGCGACGTATGGCACGTTCTGAGCCATATGCCGGTGATCACGTGCACTGCAGTATGTGGGCATTAGCTACTCACTGCGTGTAGTGTCCCAGGGGCTTGTACGCGACGTAGTGGCCACGTTCCTGAGCCATATGCCGGTGATCACGTGCACTGCTGTATGTGGGCATGCTACTCACTGCGTGTAGTGTCCCAGGCTCGTACGCGACGTAGTGACCACGTTCTTGAGCCATATGCCGGTGGTCACGTGCACTGCTGTATGTGGGCATTAGCTACTCACTGCGTGTAGTGTCCCAGGGCTCGTACGCGACGTGTGGCCACGTTCCTGAGCCATATGCCGGTGGTCACGTGCATATCTGGGCATTAGCTACTCACTGCGTGTAGTGTCCCAGGGTCTCGAACGCGACGTAAGGGCCACGAATTGCTGAGGCATATGCCGGTGGTCACGTGCACTGCTGGATGTGGGCATTAGCTACTCACTGCGTGTAGTGTCCCAGGGTCTCGCACGGGACGTAGTGGCCACGTTCCTGAGCCATATGCCGGTGATCACGTGCACTGCTGTATGTGGGCATGCTACTCACTGCGTGTAGTGTCCCAGGCTCGTACGCGACGTAGTGGCCACGTTCCTGAGCCATATGCCGGTGATCACGTGCACTGCTGTATGGGCGTGGCACCACCGTGCGTAGTGTCCCAGGGGCTTGCGCGACGTAGTGGCCACGTTCCTGGTATGCCGGTGATCACGTGCACTGCTGTATGTGGGCATGCTACTCACTGCGTGTAGTGTCCCAGGGCTCGTACGCGACGTAGTGGCCACGTTCTTGAGCCATATGCCGGTGGTCACGTGCACTGCTGTATCTGGGCATGCTACTCACTGCGTGTAGTGTCCCAGGGGCTCGTACGCGTAGTGGCCACGTTACTGAGCCATATGCCGGTGGTCACGTGCACTGCTGTATGTGGGCATTAGGTACTCACTGCGTGTAGTGTCCCAGGGTCTCGCACGGGACGTAGTGGCCACGTTACTGAGCCATATGCCGGTGATCACGTGCACTGCTGTGGGCATTAGCTACTCACTGCGTGTAGTGTCCCAGGGCTCGTACGCGACGTAGTGGCCACGTTCCTGAGCCATATGCCGGTGGTCACGTGCACTGCTGTATGTGGGCATTAGCTACTCACTGCGTGTAGTGTCCCAGGGGCTCGTACGCGACGTAGTGGCCACGTTCCTGAGCCATATGCCGGTGGTCACGTGCACTGCTGTATGTGGGCATTAGCTACTCACTGCGTGTAGTGTCCCAGGGGCTCGTACGCAACGTAGTGGCCACGTTCCTGAGCCATATGCCGGTGATCACGTGCACTGCTGTATGTGGGCATTAGCTACTCACCGTGTAGTGTCCCAGGGGCTCGTACGCGACGTAGTGGCGTTCTTGAGCCATATGCCGGTGGTCGTGCACTGCTGTATGTGGGCATTAGCTACTCACTGCGTGTAGTGTCCCAGGGTCTCGCACGGGACGTAGTGGCCACGTTACTGAGCCATATGCCGGTGGTCACGTGCACTGCTGTATGTGGGCATTAGCTACTCACTGCGTGTAGTGTCCCAGGGTCTCGCACGGGACGTAGTGGCCACGTTACTGAGCCATATGCCGGTGGTCACGTGCACTGCTGTATGTGGGCATTAGCTACTCACCGTGTGTGTCCCAGGGTCTCGCACGGGACGTAGTGGCCACGTTACTGAGCCATATGCCGGTGGTCACGTGCACTGCTGTATGTGGGCATTAGCTACTCACTGCGTGTAGTGTCCCAGGGGCTCGTACGCGACGTAGTGGCCACGTTCCCGGGCCGCGCACGCGTACACGTCGGAGCCGGTGCCACCCACGCCGCTCGGCACTGAGCAGGCGGCGCCTAGGGGACACGTGCCCGACCCACCTGCTCAAAATAGAGGCTGTTAGTAGATGACAGTAATAATTGGAAGATTCAAGATTATGGTCGCCAAGAGGCGGTTGATCCTGGTATGTGCGAAAGCGTTCCTATACACTGCCAATATTCAGCTAAAGTGGAACACTATGGAGATTTAGGAAGTACGATTTCGCTATAACCCACCCAAGCTCACGCGAGGCAGGTATGCGTAAGCCACGTACCATGAGGTGGAGTGCAAGTTTCCATTCGTTTCTCTCCAACATTATAAAAAAACATCAATGAAAATTCAATTCTATAAGTATAGCAATAAGGTTGTAATTGCGTTACTGACAGGGCGCGGGCGGCGGGTGTTGCGGGTGCGGCGGGTGCGGCGCGTGCTGCAGCGAGGCGAGCGAGGACTGCGGCGAGCCCAGCGGCCCCACGCCCGCCAGCAGCGGGGTACTCTGTGCACACCGCATAAGGTTCAAATTGCTTTGTCGGTAAAATATCCTCTTACTATACTTAAAATTTTGTTTCTCTTACGACTCGCCGTAAGTTTACGTAAACATTCCATAGAGACAAAGCTTCTAAGGCACACAAAATTATGTCTATTTTGATAGGGTTGTCACTGTTCTGTAACAAGAACATATGTTGTCACATGATGTGTTCTTGTTTAGCGAAAACAAGTTTTTTTTTAGTAATTCTTTGAAACTAATCACACTTTGTAATTATATCAAAAATTCCTTACACACGAGTAGCGTTACAGATAAAAAGGTACGAATAGGTAACTAGAAATACTATTTTACTTAGCTACTATTATATATAATTACTTGTCTCTAAATCATTTTTATTGAAGCTTTGTCTCGGTGGTGTATTTGCTCATGTGATACGTCATATAATAGTGGGAATTGTAATGGAAAACTATATGGGGATCGAACGGAAATGAATATAAGGAAGTATGTTTGAATGTGTGAGTGAGTCGGGGGTCGAAGATAAGACGCGAAATGGTGTAAACAAAGTGTATACTCGAGTACTTGAAGAAACCAAGATGTAAAACAATATACCAGTTCAACAACTTACGACGGTTTAAAGTAACATCGTACGTAGACCGAATTAAAAAATGTTACCTAAATATAGAAAGGGCACAATCTTATATCAAACAGAGGCATAAACAATAGAAATGAATAATATACCAATATAAGGTCACTGATCAAAAATCTTACTGTGTATTGCCGGTGTGAGAATATCCACTATCCCATATCATTCTGTGGGGGTCGTAAGAAGCGACAGAAGGAAACAAATCAGGAGATGGGCAGCAGAGTCTTCCTAATAACGACTAAAAATATAAACTGCGGTTGTCAACCCGCTTGCCAAGCCTGGCAACTATGGCAAGTATCCTCTTATAAGACAATTTACGGGGGAGGCCTATGTTCAGCAGTGGACTTTAAGAGGCTGTTACGGTAACGGATCAATAATAGAATTCTTAGAATTCTGAATAATGTCCTCTAGACCGGTCACGGCAGCCAGTCTCAACGGAGACTAGCCATCTGCGCAGGACAGGATTACAGTGCCCAAGTGTATGCGCGAACACAGGTGCACTCTCAATTCCGTCGCTCTCACAGTCCGATGAAACGACAATCCGATACGACTGGAGATCTCTCTCCAGTCGTATCGGATTGTAGGCGCAGGGCCAACAGCTTTACGTGCTTTCCGAGGCACGGGGGTAAAACACCGCCAATTACTTGATTTAAAATCTCTCTAATCACTCGCTCTGGAATTATGATAAAATACACAGGCAACAGTAATATATCATACCTGGTCTGGTAAACCATGTCGCCGCCTCTCACACGTCGCCGCGCAGCCCACTCCCACGCCCACACCCATGCCTGTCATCGCTGAAATTAAAGTTTAAAGTAAAGTTACAGCCTATATACGTCCCAATGCTGGGCACAGGCCTCCTCTTTTCTGAGAGGTTTGGGGCAAAAGTGTCCGCCACGCTGCCCACGCCACGTCGCAATGCGTATTGGCGAACTTCACATGTCTTCGAAATATTTTTCTTATTTCTCAGACATGGGTTTCCTCACACACGATGTGTGTCTTCACCGCCGAGCACGTGGCAAATCAGCACTTAAAATTGCAATTAACAATTTTATTGGTGCCGGTGGAGATCGGACCGGGTTGCTCGCGTAATGTGAAATTTACCACTACCTACCACGGCTGCAATTAAAGTGAAAGCTAGTCATTGTATTCACGCAATCGTATGTCTAACATTTACAATATGTTTTCTTTATCGACGGTACATTTTTTGTACGTAATAGGATTTTGTTGTCTGATTCTCAGGTCTCTAATTAATACATTATAACATTCCAAATATATTATATTGCTAAGTAGTTTAAAAGGGATGCCTTTTTTCAAGTTTAAATTTAATCTCATTTACCATTTTCTTTTGGAGGGTGATTTCGACCAAACGGAAATAAATTTTATTCTTAAAATAAATCGCCATTTATTCGAGGATAAATTCATCTACCGACTTCAAAAAGTAGGAGGTACTCAATTCGACTGTATGTATTTTTTAATGTGTGTTACCTCATAACTTTTTTCTGGGTGAATCGATTTCAATTATTCTTTTTTTATTTGAAATTATCTGGTGCTTCTCATGTGGTCCCATATAAATTTGATCAAGGTCTGACCAATAGTTTTTGAGTTATTCTTAATAATTTATATTGAAGTCGGTTGTACAGAATGTTTAATTTTAAATTATTTTACGTTTTACCATTTGTAATTCTAGAATTGCGAGCATTTTCAGGAATAGTTACTAAACCACGCTTTTGCACAATGAGTAGCTTTCACTTAATTTCAGCCGTGGTAGCTCACGGGGCTAAGCGCTCGTTGTAAATTTCACCACAGTATATGCGGTTGTTGCTGCAGTTATTTATTTATATCGTGGTGGTAAACATCGTCGTAAAAATAAACATATATTTTGGATATACCCTCTACTGGAGACACGACATGACAGCAGAGAGTTTAATATTTTTATTTCAGAACTAAAGAAATTTTAAGATAAGTTATTTACATACACTAGGATGTCAGTAAAATTGTGAAGAATTATTATCAAAATTATATTTAAACATTCGTGGCCAGGATACACAATTTCGGATGTGATCCTAGTTCTAGTATGTTCGATTTGAATCGAATCGCAGATCGATTTTCTTAAAGTGAATCAACATGCCTAGCTTGCGGCTAACCGCGCCGAGTGCGTGGAGGATGACTCAACCGGTGCGCCCGCCGCAGCCCCAAGGCAGCCGGAGCGGTTGACGGCTGGCCGCAAGTCACCGCGTCGATATCATGCGGCTTCATATAAAATCGAAATGCGGCCTGCCGCAACGGCATAGCGCATCACGGCCGCTGAGTGCGTTCTTGCGCTTAAATCGTGGAATAGCTTATCCATGGTATAGTCAATCGTGTATAAATCGATGTTTGGTCGAATCCACCTAAATAATGTAATCAAAGTCTGGAAAACATCTGATATCTCTTACTTTTACTTTTATAAAACATTACATACAATTAAATATTTTCACACAGCGAAACCTACATTTCGCATGTGCGAACATTCGCTGCCATCTTACAACTTACTTCTGTAGTCGCAGCGGTCGCAGCGCCTGCAGCTGGTGCCGGAAGCGGGCGAGGCGCGTAAGATGGCTGTATCATCACTTCCGCTGCCCGCGCAAGATGGCGACCGCCGCGAATCTATTGTGGCCCGAAAAAAACTAAATGTGGGCTAAACTAAAACGACTAGCAAAACAAAATCTATTTTTCAAATATAGCAAAAAGCATTTTACGTGGAAGTAATAATTAAAAAATGGTACATAACGACAAAGACGAGAAAGTCATAGTGTGTACGCGTACTTCCTTTATCATTAACATGAGATTGAGCTAATAGTCCACTTGCTCATTAGTCATCATTCATAATAACCTATCAAGTCAACAGCTGAACATAGGCCTTTTTATATATGTATTGAATAAGGGTGACAAACAAACACATATTCCTCCTGATGGTAAGTGGATACTGTGGCCCATAGACATCTATCCTCGATTAAGAATCAAAATGCAGATGCGTTGTAACCCTGAGGACTATGATGGAAAGCCTCGTTTCCAGTAAAGGGTGTCCGGTTCTCTACTCACCATACGAAACAGTATTAAGCTGTTATTTTACGCTGGTATTCTGTGAGCGTGAACCTACAGTCGAGTCGACCCATTCGTGGTGGCTATATTATGGTCGACAACCATAATATAGCCGCAGTGTCGCTCTACCATGTAGCTTGTCTCACAGAATATTTCCAAAGTTGGTTGAAACGCGGAAAGCCGTTGTGTGTGCGTGTGCGTGTGGGTGCATGCGCGTGCGTAGTGCGTGCGTGCGTGCGTGCGTGTGCGTGCGGGTGCGTGCGTGCGTGCGTGCGCGTGTGTGCTGTTAGCGTGCGTGCGTGCGTGCGTGCGTGTGCGTGTGCGTGTGGGTGCGTGCGTACGTGCGCGTGTGCGTGCGTGTTCGTGTAGGTGCGTGCGTGCGTGCGTGTGCGTGTGCGTGTGCGTGTGGTGCGTGCGTGTACGTGAATGCGTGCGTAGTGCGTGCGTGCGCGTGTGCGTGTGCGTGGATGCGTGCGTAGTGCGTGCGTGTGCGTGTGTGTGTGTGTGTGTGTGTGTGTGTGTGTGTGTGTGTGTGTGCGCGTATGTGTGCGTGTGTCGTGTGCATATGTGCTGTGTGTGTGTGTGCGTGTGCGTGTGTTTGTAGGCGTGTGGGAGTGTGCGCGTGAGTGTGCGTGTGAGTGTGCGTGTGAGTGTGCGCGTGTGTGCACGTGTGTATGTGTGTTTGTGTGTGTGTGTTTGTGTGTGTGCGTGTGTTTGCGTGTGTGTGCATGTGTGTGCGCGCGCACGTTACCTATTAATTTATACGTTAACGCTAAGAAGTCTTTCACAAGCATAGTAATCAAATTCGTTTAGCCAATCTAGCAAAACGGTAATCGCTAGCAAAACGGCAATCCCACCAGGTAGTTGCAATGAAGCCCTAGATGAAAAATTGTGTAACAAAAACCTCTTCACACTTATCTTGAAGATATCTACAATTTAATCTGTCAAAAAGACAGATGCTGGCAAATTATTCCACTTCTTTGCCATAGGCATTACGAAGGACGTAACAAATCGGTTAGTTCGAACGCAACACGTACCGTTGATAACAAACGGGTAGAGTTCCGCCAAACGTTTAATAATTCGATAGTAAAGAGACAGAAAGGGGAGAGGGCAGAGACTAAGGTCTTCCAGCACGATCCTGACACACATCAGTCACTTCTTTCACTCCACCACTCTTAATATGACCCATCTTTAATACAGCTAAAGAACGCAATATAAATAAGTATAACATAAAATTACAGTGCAGTAATAGCTACACATCAATATTTAGATCTACAAGAAAAATAAAATAAAAAAGTGCGAAGAAAAATAATTTAAAACAGGTAAGAAAAGAGTACCTATCCAGGCTTCGGCCCAAGCAGGAACGGTCTTACCACGAGACTTACGAGACAATCGAGATGCGGATGAGCACGTACGTGCATGTGTTTGTCGATGTCAACAAGCACGTGTTCGATCGAGGCGGGTGGGACTCACCGACGTAGGTGGCATGTAGTCGGCGGTCGAGCGAGGCGGGCGGGACTCACCGACGTAGGCACGTATTGACGGCGGTCGAGTGAGGCGGGCGGGACTCACCGACGTAGGTGGGCACGTAGTGGCGGCGGTCGAGCGAGGCGGGCGGGACTCACCGACGTAGGTGGGCACGTAGTGGCGGCGGTCGAGCGAGGCGGGCGGGACTCACCGACGTAGGTGGGCACGTAGTGGCGGCGGTCGAGCGAGGCGGGCGGGACTCACCGACGTAGGTACGCAGTGGCGGCGGTCGAGAGAGGCGGGCGACTCACCGACGTGTGGGCACGTAGTGGCGGCGGTCGAGCGAGGCGGGCGGGACTCACCGACGTAGGTGGGCACGTAGTGGCGGCGGTCGAGCGAAGCGGGCGGGACTCACCGACGTAGGTGGGCGCGTAGTGGCGGCGGTCGAGTGAGGCGGCGGGACTCACCGACGTAGGTGGGCACGTATTGGCGGCGGTCGAGCGAGGCGGGCGGGACTCACCGACGTAGGTGGGCACGTAGTGGCGGCGGTCGAGTGAGGGCGGGACTCACCGACGTAGGTGGGCACGTATTGGCGGCGGTCGAGCGAGGCGGGCGGGACTCACCGACGTGGGCACGTAGTGACGGCGGTCGAGCGAGGCGGGCGGGACTCACCGACGTAGGTGGGCACGTAGTGACGGCGGTCGAGCGAGGCGGGCGGACTCACCGACGTAGGTGGGCGCGTAGTGGCGGCGGTCGAGCGAGGCGGGCGGGACTCACCGACGTAGGTGGGCACGTAGTGACGGCGGTCGAGCGAGGCGGGCGGACTCAACGACGTAGGTGGGCACGTAGTGGCGGCGGTCGAGCGAGGCGGGCGGGACTCACCGACGTGGTGGGCACGTAGTGACGGCGGTCGAGCGAGGCGGGCGGGACTCACCGACGTAGGTGGGCACGTAGTGACGGCGGTCGAGCGAGGCGGGCGGGACTCAACGACGTAGGTGGGCACGTAGTGACGGCGGTCGAGCGAGGCGGGCGGGACTCACCGACGTAGGTGGGCACGTAGTGACGGCGGTCGAGCGAGGCGGGCGGACTCACCGACGTAGGTGGGCACGTAGTGACGGCGGTCGAGCGAGGCGGGCGGGACTCAACGACGTAGGTGGGCACGTAGTGGCGGCGGTGGTCGAGCGAGGCGCGGGACTCACCGACGTAGGTGGGCACGTAGCGGCGGTCGAGCGAGGCGGGCGGGACTCACCGACGTAGGTAGGCACGTAGTGGCGGCGGTCGAGCGAGGCGGGCGGGACTCAACGACGTAGGTGGGCACGTGGCGGTCGAGCGAGGCGGGCGGACTCACCGACGTGTGGGCATAGTGGCGGCGGTCGAGCGAGGCGGGCGGACTCACCGACGTAGGTGGGCACGTAGTGACGGCGGTCGAGCGAGGCGGGCGGGACTCACCGACGTAGGTGGGCACGTAGTGACGGCGGTCGAGCGGGCGGGCGGGACTCACCGACGTAGGTGGGCACGTAGTGACGGCGGTCGAGCGAGGCGGGCGGGACTCACCGACGTAGGTGGGCACGTAGTGACGGCGGTCGAGCGAGGCGGGCGGCGGCGCGGCGCGCGGGCTCATACTCGGCGGGCGGCGCGCGCGCCAGCGTCAGCGTCGACGACACCAGCGCGTTCGGCCCGTCTACGCTGCCCGCGGATACTGCATACGCCATTTATTTATAGAATCAACGCTATTTAACATGTTAAAAGCACCTAAGATCCGCGTTAAAATAAAAAGATGTTTGATTACGTAATATATAAAAAGCAAAGTACTTTTTGATCTCAAATTTTGTGAATTAAAAATGTTAAAACGCTAGAATGGCTAGAAGGACCAAAAATGTTAGAATTCTACTATAAATTCTCGAAAGAAAAAATATATAAATGCTACCTATAACTGAGACGTACATCGGAAGGGGTCTTTAACAATACTCCTTCTCCCCAATTCAACCTCATACAATTTGCAAATAAGATTTTATTTAAAAATATTTAAAAATATGGTGGAGATTTCTGGAGTAAAGTTATATCTATACGTTTGAATACTATATTGATAACGTACTTAGCGGAAATCACAGGGTTTTGTTACATGTTGTAGAACCAATGATATAAAAGATGCAACCGATTACCCACCTTACAAGCGCACGATAAGTTTATGGTTAACATATAACGGATTGATCTAGATCAAATCATGTTTATTGGCTTCGTTCGTCAAGAGAAGTTCTGGATGAGTAGTTAATTTTCAATTTAATTACTATTCTAATACATGTTATTCAAAACATTTTAAAAATTCATTGGTCCTTCGAGCAGGATGTAAATACATAATGCTAAAAAGCATATTATAAATTACTACTAAAAAGTAAATTAGTCAGTCGTACTCTTACTGGCGGAGCTGTGCAGACTCTTGTCCATGTGTTTTAATTCCATCTGGTCATGGTGTATCCATAGGTCAGGAGGCTTGATGGCGGCCGAGGCGGAAGCTTTTGATAGGTACTGAAATAAAAATTGCTGTGTAGAGAGGCGGCGTAAGAGAATTGAATACCCTTAACATCTCTGAGGTATCGTAAGAGGTGACCGAGGGAAATGAAACAGGATATAAGTGGCAGCAACTTCTTAATAACAAGTCAAAATAATGATTTCTTATATTTACGCGAACACTACACATTTAAATAAAACTAGTTTTACGGATTTTTTCGCGTATATAAAGTTATTTTATATTCCCGACGTTTCGAGCACTTTACAGCACGGTCACAGGGAGGACTCAGGTGTTTAACGTCCCAATATTATAGTTAACCACGGCTACCTCCAGATTAAGGAGTTGTAGGTGGAGGAGTTATTAAGGAGTTAGAGGCAAACAATTTTTTAGTTTTTCTAGATGTGTTAGTAATTCGGAATCCTGATAACACCTTGAGCCACACTGTGTATAGAAAAAAGATCCATATAGATAGATATTTAAACGGTAATTCTCATCACCATCCTTCAGAGTTAGCTAGCGTGGGTAAATCTTTGTTTCAGAGAGCACGAGGGATCTGTGACAGTAAACACCTGGCCGCCGAGCTCCAACACGTCAAGCAAGTTTTGCACGACAATAAGCTTCGGGTCCCGTGCCTACGTCACAGTGAACGAGTGAAGCCGGCCACAGTCGAGCGAGTGCCTGCTGTACTGCCATATGTCAGAGGAGTCACTGACAAGATTGGCTACATCTTGAAGCGTGCTTCCATTAAAACATACTTCATGCCGCCGAAGAAGATTAGTCAGTTTTTAATGTCCCTCTGCAAGATGCAGGAGTGTACAAGCTTGATTGTGAACGTGGTCTCTCTTATATAGGACAAACTAAAAGATCAATAAAAACCCGCAATAAAGAACACATAGCTGATGTGAAGAATCGACGCTCCGGGAAGTCTGCAGTCTGTGAACACGTAGAGGATCGCCCCCGTCGCTACATTGATTTGATAGACAACATCCTCGCTAAAGAACACGGATTCCTTCAAGGATGATTCGCGAGGCTATTGAAATCAAAAAAACATCCTAATTTCAATAGAGAAGATGGCTGTGTGCAACCATCTGCTTGGGATCCTATAATTAATCAAATTAAATTCAAACCCAAGCATACAACTGCAAGACTTCAAGATACTGTAAGTTCATACTGCGTAGATCGGAACAAAAATTCATAATTTTAATCTGGAGGTAGCCGTGGTTAACTATGACATTG
Source organism: Parnassius orleans (assembly GCA_029286625.1). Classification (NCBI taxonomy): domain Eukaryota; kingdom Metazoa; phylum Arthropoda; class Insecta; order Lepidoptera; family Papilionidae; genus Parnassius; species Parnassius orleans. The sequence goes on from JAGSMP010000945.1 coordinate 27,066, forward strand.
GGACGTCAAACACTCAGTCCCCGTGACCATGGGTGCTGTAAAGTGCTTGAAACGTTGGGAATATAAAATAACTTAATATACGCGATAAAATCCGTAAAACTAGTTTTATTTAAAAGTTAAAATAATAAAAAAAACCGCGACCACTAAGCGTGCAAGTATGGCAAATATGGGGGTCTCTATGGGGCAATCTAGGGCCATCTGTGTTCATTATAGTGAATTTTGATAGAGTGTTTAGGGTGACAACTTGGAACGTTAGGTTCCAAGTTGTCGACAAATCAGCGCTGTAGCTGCGGTAACACTGCTACAGTATCACGTTGAGTCGGATGCCTTTTGCTGCTGTAATTCGATGTATTTATGTATATTTTATATTTTTGTTTTCTTGTAGTTTTAATTTTTTGCATTATGCGTTATAATTTTTATGAGGGTGTCAGTGGTTGTATTTTCTTGTGGGTGTCGTAGAATCGACAGGGGAAACAAACGAGGAGATGGGTAGCAGCGGCTTCCTAATAACTATAAAGTAATAACTTATGGTTGCCAGCTCGTCTGCCAAGCGTGGCAACTATGGAAGCCCTATTTTTAGCATGGACTTTTGATAGGTTGTAATGTAATTTATTGTGTGTGACGAATAAATCACTCATTCATTAATTCATTTACTGACTGGAGCAGCATTGTTGTAAAGCTCCGTAGAGCCATGCATGCCGTAACAACAGTACATCGCGAATGTGAGATCGCCAGCTCGCCTGCACCTGCGCATAGTACACTGTAGCCATGAGACGGAGTAGTGAGAGTGGTATTCGTAGAGCATCAACAGTACGCTGTAGATGAGAGATTTCCAGCGTCACCATGAGCAGTATGAGGGGCGAGGGGCGGGGCGCACCTGGTTTCGGGCGAGAGCGGCGGGGCGTGGCGCCGGCAGCACAGCGACAGCGCGAGCGCGGCTGCGAGCGCCAGCACGCGCTCGCGCACGGTACGCTACAGGCGAGGGCGGGGCGCACCAGGTGTCGGGCGAGCGGCGGGAATGGCGTCGGCAGCACAGCGACAGCGCGAGCGCGGCTGCGAGCGCCAGCACGCGCTCGCGCACGGTACGCTACAGGCGAGGCGGGGCGCACCTGGTGTCGGGCGAGAGCGGCGGGGGCGTCGGCAGCAGCGACAGCGCGAGCGCGGCTGCGAGCGCCAGCACGCGCTCGCGCACGGTACGCTACAGGCGAGGGGCGGGGCACCTGGTGTCGGGCGAGAGCGGCGGGGCGTGGCGTCGGCAGCACAGCGACAGCGCGAGCGCGGCTGCGAGCGCCAGCACGCGCTCGCGCACGGTACGCTACAGGCGAGGGCGGGGCGCACCAGGTGTCGGGCGAGAGCGGCGGGGAATGGCGTCGGCAGCACAGCGACAGCGCGAGGCGCGGCTGCGAGCGCCAGCACGCGCTCGCGCACGGTATACAGGCGGGGACGAGGGCGAGGCCGAGGGCAGGGGCGAGGCAGGGGCGCACCAGGTGTCGGGCGAGAGCGGCTGGGAATGGCGTCGGCAGCACAGCAGCGACAGCGCGAGCGTGACTGCGAGCGCCGCGAGCGCCAGCGCGCTCGCGCACGGTATGCTACAGGCGAGGACGAGGACGAGGGCGAGGGCGAGGGCGAGGCAGGGGCGCACCAGGTGTCGGGCGAGCGGCGGGAATGGCGTCGGCAGCACAGCGACAGCGCGTGCACGGCTGCGAGCGCCAGCACGCGCCCGCGCACTGTACGCTACACGCGAGGGGCGAGGGGCGAGAGCGAGGGGCGGGGCACACCTGGTGTCGGGCGAGAGCGGCGGGGCGTGGCGTCGGCAGCACAGCGACAGCGCGAGCGCGGCGCTCGCACGGTACGCTACAGGCGAGGGCGAGGGCGAGGGCGGGGGGCGCACCTGGTGTCGGGCGAGAGCGGCGGGAATGGCGTCGGCAGCACAGCGACAGCGCGAGCGCGGCTGCGAGCGCCAGCACGCGCTCGCGCACGGTACGCAGGCGAGGACGAGGGCGAGGCCGAGGGGCAGGGCGAGGCGGGGCGCACCAGGTGTCGGGCGAGAGCGGCTGGGAATGGCGTCGGCAGCACAGCGACAGCGCGAGCGTGACTGCGAGCGCAACTGCGAGCGCCAGCACGCGCTCGCGCACGGTATGCTGGGCGAGGGACGGGGACGAGGGCGAGGGCGAGGGGCGAGGCAGGGGCGCACCAGGTGTCGGGCGAGGCGGCGGGGAATGGCGTCGCAGCACAGCGACAGCGAGCGACTGCGAGCGCCAGCACGCGCTCGCGCACGGTACGCTACAGGCGGGGACGAGGCGAGGCCGAGGCCGGGGCGAAGGGGGGCGCACCAGGTGTCGGGCGAGAGCGGCGGGGAATGGCGTCGGCAGCACGAGCAGCACGAGCGCGGCGCTCGCGCACGGTACGCTACAGGCGAGGGGCGAGGGGCGAGGGGCGGGGCGCACCTGGAGTCGGGCGAGAGCGGCGGGGATGGCGTCGGCAGCACAGCGACAGCGCGAGCGCGGCTGCGAGCGCCAGCACGCGCTCGCGCACGGTACGCTACTGAGGCGAGGCGGGGCGCACCTGGTGTCGGGCGAGGCGGCGGGGAATGGCGTCGGCAGCACAGCGACAGCGCGAGCGCGGCTGCGAGCGCCAGCACGCGCTCGCGCACGGTACGCTACAGGCGAGGGGCGAGGGCCGGGGCGCACCTGGTGTCGGGCGAGAGCGGCGGGGAATGGCGTCGGCAGCACAGCGACAGCGCGAGCGCGGCTGCGAGCGCCAGCACGCGCTCGCGCACGGTACGCTACAGGCGAGGGGCGGGGCGCACCTGGTGTCGGGCGAGAGCGGCGGGGAATGGCGTCGGCAGCAGCGACAGCGCGAGCGCGGCTGCGAGCGCCAGCACGCTCGCGCACGCCCAGGCGAGGGGCGGGCACACCTGGTGTCGGGCGAGGCGGCGGGGAATGGCGTCGGCAGCACAGCGACAGCGCGAGCGCGGCTGCGAGCGCCAGCACGCGCTCGCGCACGGTACGCTACAGGCGAGGGGCGGGGCGCACCTGGTGTCGGGCGAGAGCGGCGGGGAATGGCGTCGGCAGCACAGCGACAGCGCGAGCGCGGCTGCGAGCGCCAGCACGGCACACGCGCCGCCCGCGCTCGCCCACAGCCACGCGGACGTCGCGCTCGCCAGTCCGCCGCCCTCTCCCGTCTCTGCGCAACGGCACATCGTTTAGACCGCACAATGTAATATTTTCCATAAGGAAAAAACTACTTTTAATAAAAAAATCGGTGTGGCTGAATCGTGAACGTTCACGTAAAACACACGGCCGTGTGTGTAACGAAACAATCTCTAAATGGCGACGCTCTCCTTAACATGGCGGCACTCCCCCCTTTATCGCGCGCAATACGTCAACATACAGTCCTCATTCAACGTAAATTCTTTGATCCTTCACACGCTAAAATGCTTTTGGTATTTTCTGTCATCTTTCCAAAACGTTTGACTGTATTGATCTGGAAAATTATCTTTGAATGATCATTGGAATTTCACTATTAAATAAAGAATAAATTCCTTGAACTCATTAGATATAATTAATAATTTAACGGCTTACATTCAAGAGTTAAAATAAATCGAGTAAAATCAGTCGGATCATTACTTCAAATGGGTGTACCGCAAGGTTTTATTCTAGGTCACTAAACACTAAAGCCTCATACAATGCCTATTTGTTGAACTGGGCATTATGGAATACGCAACAAATGAACAAAATGTTCAGTCTTTCGAGCTGGATACATCTAGAAATATAAATAAAACCTATAAACTTAAAGACTGTAAAAAAAAAAGAAAAAATAACATTAACTGACGGGTCCTCCTAAAATGAAAAGACAAGATTGAATCGAATGTGGTTAAGTTTTTTAAGTGACATCAATTTTTATTTTCATAACATAATTATAACGTCTTTACACTAACAGTATTAGCATGAGGTTAGCAAAAATATAAGATTTACTCGTTTCAAAATACAAAACGCTATATTCAGTCGTTACCGCGGGGGTTGTAGACGACCACCCTCCAAAACTCAAAAAATGTTACATTGCAACATTTAATGTAAGATAAATTTAAAAAAAAGAAGATGACGAGGTAGGCCATCAAAAAGGTGGAATAATGACATCGTCGAAGTAGCTGGTACACTATGGCCAAGATTAGCGCAAGATTGAAGTAATTTGGAGGCTTTGCAAAGGCGGCCCTTACAACTAACACAAAACTAACAACATTAAATATAAAGACATACATACACTACTGACAAATAACAACAATGGATACTAGCTAGTTATACGATCTGGAAGAAGCCATAACATCATAACAACCTGTTGATACCAATTGTCCTTAACTTAATAACGAAAGCTTAATCTTTCGGTATTACGTTACTCGTAAACACGATAATTGCAAATCCATATTACAATAACATGTTGATCACGAATTGTGCCTATTAAGTTTTTAATATTAGATTACTGAAAACATGTTATGAAGTATAACGTTACAGAAGACGCTGAATCTACTGTATAGTTGCTTGTTGCTGGTCAAACCAAGGCGTCATACTTTCAGTCAACAGACTTGTTTTGACCATGCTATATAAGCCATGCATTTAAAATAAGATTCATTATAATTCTCATCGTAGTAATGTAATCACGTAGTTAAGGAAGTCAGTATTACACTGAATAGTTTTAATACATTATTGTAATGTAATAGTTAATAAAAGTCGTCAAGACATATTTGTAGTTTTTAAAAGCTTCAGCAGCGCTCGAAAAACTGGCGCAGCCGGTAGGATATCCGCGATTACAGCTGAGTTCAAGTACACTCAAATTGGTCTTGTCCACGGTTCCGGATATCCTCGAACTAAATAAATGTGTTAAATCGGGCGCTGATCTGTCCAAAGAAAAGCAGCTCTACGGGTAGACATGGGGTGAGCGGACTGTAAGTAAACCTTTTACTATCCTGTCTCATCCTAGTTATTTCCTGTGGTTGTTTCTTTTGGCTCTATATCGTAATTTTAAACTAAAATCGTTGAAAGTTGACTTCTGCACAAAACTTGGCAGTTATTTATTAAGTAATATTATTATTAAGAAAAATAAAGTGAATTAAATGAAAATAAAGTTATTGTAATTTAAAAAGTGATTGAATTATTGAAAAATTTTAATTAAAATAATATTTTATAAACGTTTGTTAAATAATATTTTTCTATAAAAATGGAACAAGAAGGAGTATGTCCCTCTGTGCAAATCATTCCTAAAGATTTATTAAGCTTGATCCCTATGTTTGATGGTGATCAAAGCATTTTGAATTTATATATTAAGAAATGCGAATATATTATAAGAAATTTTAATGGACCGAACAATCCTGTGCAAACTACATATGTATTTCATTGCATAACAAGTAGATTGTGCGGTAAAGCTGCATCGCTTTTAAGTGAAAGAGATGATATTTCCACTTGGGAAAGTTTAAAAATTTATTTATACAACATTTTGGTGATCCTAGATCGGAAGAATGCATTGCGATTGAATTAGAAAATTTAAAAATTAAATCTGGTGAATCATATTTAGAATTTTGCAACAGAATTCAACATACACGCAGCACTCTCTTCTCTAAGGTCAACTTGCTTATTGATGAAGGTGTTAAAGCAGCAAAAATGATTATTTATAATAACATGTGTCTTAATGTGTTTTTGTATAATTTACCGAAAGACTTCATTCGAATTGTGCGTCTTAAAAATTGTATTACTTTAGAAAATGCGCTTAGTGTGGTTATGGAAGAACTTAATTTCCAGTTTCAATATAATGCTAAAATAAAATAAAGCTAATAATAAACCAACTTCGCAATCAACGCCGAATAATTCAGAAGGTTTTAGGTACCCATTCGCATTTAAATCTAATGCTTTTGCTAACAATTTTCATACTCCAGTAAATCATAACTTTAAATTCGGTATACCACACGGAGCACAAAATAATTTTAAACCTTTTAATAATAAGAATCCTAGGTTCGGAAAAATAAATCAAAATAATTTTATGCGACCAAATGGATTAAATCCACAAAATAATTTTAAATTCGGCATAACAAACCAACAAGCTTTTAAACCAAATATAAATCCTCAAAATAATTTTAAACTTGAATACCTCAACAAGGTTATCAACCTCAATTTAACCAACAGTTTCGACCAAATTTTAACGCGAACCAACAATTTAAATTCGGTATACCTCAACCACAATGTAATCCACCTCAAATTCAAGATAGTGACGTTTCGATGTAAACTGCTAGACTATTATACGCATACGATAATGATGAAAATGAAACTTTACAGATGGTTATTATCAATCCGACTACGAACCAAACTTTTCTATAACGAAGACTATGATAACTCTAACGAATTATACACTGAAACATGCATTGCCAGCTCATGCGGTACCTGAGGATCACCAGCTGATTAGTGACCGCCAGTAAAGTTTCCGTCGAGGTCGCTCAGCTGGTAATATTCTGGGTTACCTAACTCATAGATGGGCGGAGGCAGTGGGTCAAGGGAGAGGCGTTGGCCGTTAGTTTGGACGTGAAGGCCTTCGATCGGGTTTGGCACAAAGCGCTTCTTCGAAGCTCCTTCCTATGGGCTTCCCGAGGTTGTGCAATTGGATCACCAGTTTTCTTGCAGATCGGACATCAAGGTCGTAGTAGACGGTGCATCGATTACAAGCCATTAACGCTGGTGTTCCACAAGGCTGCGTGCTATCACCAACGCTGTTTCTTCTGCATATCAATGATATGTTGCAAACCGGTAACATTCCTTGCTATGCAGACGACAGCACTGGTGATGCTTTGTACACTGGCCGTGCCAATATTTCTCGGGAAAACGTCGCTGAGTACTGGAACTGAGTACTGGTTCCCATCTCTGGGCAGGGGCTCCCCAGTGCCAGCTCCTTCCACTTGACCGCATCCAGCGCAGAGCGGCTCGAATCGTCGACGACCGAGTTCTTTCCGATCAGCTGGACTCACTGGTACTGCGTAGAGATGTTGCATCTTTTTGCGTATTTTATCGCATCTATCACGGGGAGTGCTCTGAGGAATTGTTCAGACTAATTACAACCGCTCAATTTCACCATCGCACATCGCGACAGAACTCGAGATACCATCCATACCATCTGGATGATTGGCGGTCCACCACTGTGCGATTTAGAAAAGTTTTCTTCTCACAACTTCCTTGTGGAATCGACTACCACCAGCGATTTTTCCGGACCGATACGACTTAGGGACCTTCGAGAAAAGAGCCTACTCCTTCTTAAAGGCCGGCAACGCATCTGCAATTCCTGGTGTTGCAGTTGTTCATGGGCGGCGGTCACTACCATCAGGTGAGCCATGCTCGTTTGCCCTCTCCTATAAAAATGCAACATTTTATTGAACAAAGCGGAAATAATAACGAATGCGAAAATTTTACCAAAGTAGCCTCGAAAGACAATCCCGAGAAATGATACGTTTGAATTGCAACGGAATTAATAAATTACCTCATATTTTAATTTCCTGAAATTAATGCACGCTTTATGATTGATACTGGAAGCACTAGAAGTTTTATTAGTCCCTTTAGCCGATAAATATTTTTCCAATTTTAAATTTCATGAACAATTTGAAGTGATTAGTACTCACGCACGAAGTGTTCATAATAAAGTCGTATATATACCATTATTAAAGACATTTAAGAGTTCATTAGAACATAAATTTTACATCTATAATGTTGACGCAAGATACAACGGACTGATTGGCTCTGATTTGTTAAAAATGTTAGAAGCAACTATCGACATGAAAAATCAAATTTTACAAACGCGTAATACACAAAACCCAATAATTTACAGCCCTACATATGAAATAACATTAGAACCTAGAACCGAAACACGAGTTCCAACTGACCTAGACAACGGTGATGCAATCATAAACTACAGAAATTTTGGCAATAACGTACGAATGCCTAGTGCTATAGTCACGTGTATAGGTTCGTTTGCTACAACTATTATTCAGAATGTATCACAAGAAAACGTAACGCTTACATTTAATGAACCGATAGTTACGACCAAACTTAATAACAACACATGTGTACTGGCACCTTCCTTACTTTTCTATCGCATCCTTCCTTCCAATTATATGCAAAACAAAACTTATGGCGCCATCTGTTGGCCTACGACAAAAGCGTCTGCAAAAGAAGACGACGCGATCGATACCCACATGTAATCAAGACTCAAGACGAACTGCATCGGTAATGGCTTTCTTGTAAACCTTCCAAAATAAAATCAATAAATTAAGCGTTAGTGTGTGCCGGTCGACCCAGCTGTGTGTATAGACAATAAAGAATATAATCACGTAGGTGTGGTCAAGGAAGACCGAAGCCTTCCATCCGAAGATATTGTTAAAGCCAACTTGAAGCTGACCGCCGCTGCCGCTAACCGTGAGTTTACCTACTTCATTTACCCGTCCTGGTGGGCCAGACTAATTTTCTCTCACTGTAGGTAAATTAAGTAGCAATTCTAAATAATATTCTAATTGTTTTTATTTCAAGTAGAAGTGTCGCGATTACTACAAAACCGGAGTTCAATCCGCGCATTTTTTATTGTAACTGTTTTCATAGTGGTCCGTACAAGCGCGAATTTCCTGTGGTATTTTGGGTTCAATTCGTTCGAAAACTCCAAAATTACAGTTCATAGCAATTCAGCTTTAGATAAAAAAATACTTTTACAAGTAAAACTTAGTAAGGTACTTATTTCATTGCCTTAATTTTAACGATATAATACGAAGTAATTTATTAAATTTATTTGATATATAATTTTATAATTAGGAGATTATTCTCTGTTGATTACATGAATTTCAATAACACGTTATGTGCCGCTCGTAGTACCTAAATACGGAGGTAGTAGGTGAATAATTATACTCCACATATTCAATACTGATCGTTGTTTCAATAGGTGTAGTATAATAAACCTATTAATAGCGTCATTATTGCTTAGTTTAAAAAATTAGGTTTGTTTAAAATTTACGGTTTTATTGTTTTAATTTCAAACATAATGACAGATAAAACAAAGTCGAACGCTAGTGAAATTGAGAGACAACTCAAGTTGCTTACTATTCAAAGGAATATGCATTTCGAGAAATTCAAATACTATGTGATTTATCGAAGAATATCCAAACGGATACAACTTCTGCATCTCAATTCGAGTCTAGGTTTTAAGCGTATTGAGTTAGTGCGTAAAGAATTCTTGGATTATACGAATCAAATAAACGATTTAAAGTTAAAATTAAAGCCGGACGATATTATTGATATGAAGCCCGTGATTGCGTTTGACGACATGTACTACACCGTCGATGGCTGCTCTAAGCGAGGTCGCACTCGGACCGACCGCAATGCGACCCGGATCCGCGTTTGACTTCGGATATTCATACCAGTATGAAACCATACGCGCAAGCACGCTTACCGAAACTCGAGTTACCGAAGTTTGATGGAAACATTGAACATTGGCAAACTTTATTCGATAAATTTTCCACACTTGTACATGATAACAATAATATAAGGTCAATCGAAAGTTTCATTATTTGTTGACGTGTCTCTCGGGTTCAGCGTTGTCAATCTCGAAAGTGCCTGTTACCTCTGATAACTAAAAATTGTTTATGACGCACTTATCGAGCGGTTCCAAAACAAACGAATTTTGGCCGCAACGTACTTAGGTAAAATTTGTAGCTTCATTCCTTTAGTCTGGTAATTATGCCGATTTACGTAATTTAACCAATATGTTGAATGGAACCGTTAATACTCTTAAAGCTATGAAAATTAAGAAACTAGATGAGTTTATTTTATTTTAATTAGCTACGCGTGTTTAGATTCTGATACACGTAAACGTTTTGAGATGCAAAACAGGGAACAAATTCTACCTTTTCTGATTTATTTTATACAAAGTTATGTGAAAGTTCTAGAGGTTAGTCAATCGGTAACTGTTCCGGGTCTGTTTTCAATCGGCACAGTTGTATAAAAATAATGTACGTGCCACCGGGACACGAAATAGTCATAATAATAAACAATGTCATAAATCTACATCGTTGCCGTCGAACACTGCTATAGCTTCAAATGCTGCAAATAAAACAGCTGATTGCATATGTTGCGGGGCGGTACATGCGCTTTTGTCCAGAAGTTTCAAGAACTTGATATTTCTGAAAGATACGGCTTAGTGTCTAATAAAATGTTTGCATGAATTGTTTACATTTAAATCATAATGCAAGTAAAAGTTTTTCAAAAATTACATGCTCAACTTGTGGTGAGCGTCATCATTCGTTGCTCCACGATAACACTACCATTGTTGCTGTTCCGTGTTGCTCCACTGACATGACTAGCGATAAAACAGTAGTTACGGCTGACGACTTGACCGCGACTGCGAGCTCCGTGACCAGCACTCACGTTGGTCATAGTCGTGCTCTCGTTTTGCTCGGCACATGTGTAGTGCGCGTGCGCGGTTGCGGTGCTCCCGCTGAGTATACTACCGCCCGCGCACTTATTGACAGTGGAGCTCAGGATAGTTTTATGACGTTATCACTCGCTCAACGTTTAGGGTTGCCCATTTGCCGCTGCAATTTAGCTGTAGCAGGTTTAGGAAAAAATGTAGTGCATCAAATAAAGGGTGAAACTTCATGCGTGTTAATGCCAATGGATTCTGATAGTCCAAACTTCACTATTAATGCTATAATAATGAATACAATAACAAGTAAAATGCCTGTTGTAGAAGTACCTTCTGAGGTTCGTGAAAATTTTAAACATTTAGTTTGAGCAGACAAACAGTTTGACAAACCCACTAATATAGATTTGCTGCTGGGCGCAGAGCTATAAAAATTATGATGGCCAACGCCTAGAGATAGGTCCTGGTTTACCAGTCGCTCTACATAGTGTCTTTGGGTGGGTGCTCACTGGCAAAATTGATCACAGCTGTCACCCTCCACCTATGGTTTCTTTCCGTTACTTCCATCCGGCTTTTGAATGACGTGGTCAAGCGTTTTTGGAGGTCGAAGAACCACCGAATTTGTAAACCTGAAGATGTTAAATGAGAAGAACTATACTCTACTCTTGTCACGTAAACCTGACGGTCGTTACGTCGTTCCTTTGTTAATGAGGAAGCCTTGTAATAATCTAGGTGATTATTACGGTTATTCAAACTCGAGCGACTTGAGCGCAATGTAGAGTTAAAAGGACTATTCTGATTTTATGACTGAATATTCAGATCTGGGCCATATGCAACCCGCAGAGTTGGATCAGGCAAATTTGTAATTCCGCATCATTGTGTACTCCGTCCTGAGAGTACTACGACAAAACTACGCGTCATTTTTGATGCAAGTGCCAGAAGGAACAACGGAAAAACGTTAAATGATATCGTGTACACTGGGCCTAAGCTTCAAAACGACATTGTTGATGTACTGACAAAATTCCGTCTTCACGCAATAGTGTTCACCTCCGATATTTCGAAAATGTATCGCAATATAGATTTACGTCCGGAAGATCGAGGTTGGCAACACGTGTTGTGGAATTAAATACGGTGTGACCAGTTCACCATACTTAGCCATTCGTACTCTGAATCAATTAGCGGTCGATGATGGTTCTGAGTATCCTCAAGCGGCTGACGTTATACGTCATGACACTTTTATGGACGACATGACGACCGGAGTGCCATCTCTAAATCAGGCGCTTGAGCTCAAAGACGAACTTATTAAACAACTGAGCTGTGCGCAATTTGAGCTGCGTTTATGGAGTAGTAATCCAGCCGAGTTTATTGCAGCTCTACCGTCGGAACATTGTCAAGTACCTAGGGCCTTTTGTAACGAAAATCACGACCATATCTTTAAAATTCTTGGTATCCAGTGAGACCCAGTAGAAGACTTCTTTACGTATTCGTTGTCCGAGTTCAATTCCAATTTAATAAAGCGTGCAATATTATCAAATATCGCTCGTATCTATGACCCAATTGGTTGGCTCACATGTGTTCTAATAGCCAAACTATTGCTTCAAGACATGTGGCGCCTTCGCCTAAGTTGGGACGAACCGTTTCCGCCTGAGGTCGCTCACCAATGGCACAATTTTATCTCTGAAATGCAACATGTTAAACAAATTAAACTGACTCGTAGATTTACATATGATGACGCCAAGAGTTATCAATTGATTGGTTTTGTGATGGCTCTTCAAAGGCATATGGATGTTGTGTGCCGAGGACAGTTCCTGCCAACCATTGTAATACCCATCTGCTGATTGCAAATCAAAAGTCGCACCCTAAAACCACTAACGGTTAACCGTCTAGAGCTTTGCGTGCTGTCCTTCTAGGGCGAGTTCTTAAGCACATGCAAAACTTACTGCGAGCTAAATCCCTCTCAGTAAAGTGATTGCCTTTACATAGTAGCACAGTTCTAGCATGGTTACACACGGAACCTCATAAACTGAAGACTTTGTTTCCCATCGCATTGCAAAATCATCGACGATGTATCAGTTGATAGCTGGCAACACGAATCGACATATGATAATCCTGCCGATCATTGCAGTCGAGGTCTTAGCGGTTCACACCAGCGACATGCTGTACGTGGTGGTCAGGTCCAAATTGGCTCGCTAACGATTCCTCCACTTGGCCAGTAAAGTGCAAGTGGGTATCACAAGATTCCGTACCCGAGTTGCGCTCTACTGCTCATGTATCTCAAACGGATATTAGCTCTGCTGATCTTGACTTTATAAGTGGACTGTTAGACCTTTCTCCGCTATCCTGCGTCCAGCGTGTGCTAGCTGGTGTCTGCGTGCTGTAGCTGCGTTCAAACGAAACTATAAAACTAAGAATTTCCTGAGCGTATCAGAGCTGGAGCAGTCTATCGTCTATAATGAATCCATTTATTGATGATGCGGGATTGCTGCGAGTGGGGGTCCTCTAAAGCACTCTAATCTACCGGCAATCGTAAAACATCCCGTATTGTTGCCAAAGCTTCACGCTTATCCTTGATCATAGATCACTTTCATGTCAATTACTTACACTGTGGTCCTCGTACTCTTCAATTGATTATTCAGCGTAGATATTCGATACTTGGCATAACTTAATCCGGTCGCATTTATCTAAATGCATAGCATGTTTTAAGGTAAAACCGGTTGCTTGTCAGCCTAATAGGAAACCTTCCTTCCAAAGTACAACCGACGCGGTGTTTCCGAAATGTAGGAATCGACTTTTGGTCCATTCATAGTGAAAGTCGTAGACGAAACGCTCTGTAATTATAAGGCCTACGTGTGTGTGTTCCTAAAGGTCGATATTCTTATACCTGGCAATTTTGGCCCATGGTCCTCTTATCGTTACCAGAACCTGAACTCTCTAATGAATATGTTCCACAGGCCCGCTGGCAGATGTTACAAAACTTACACAGTCCTTTTAGCATCTTTGGCAACGCGATTATCTCCATACCTTACAGCAACGCGCGAAATGGTTTCGAGAACAACCAAATATTCATGTCGGAGATATTGTTTTGTTGTAGCAATTTACCACCACTAGAGTGGCGTTCAGGTAGAGTTCAAGACGTTAAGACGGTGTAGTGCGTGTCACCCTACGCACTACTAATGGACTCCTCAAGAGACCAGTAAATAAACTATGTTCTCTACCTTTAAATCATTAATATATAACTATACTTATAACAAAAAAAAGTCATTTTTTTTCTCATAATCAATATTATCGTTTTTTGTGATTTAGCTTGTATAGTTATAAAATTTTGTTGCCTCACATACCTTTCTAATAGGTATGCAATTCGAATTCAAATGTCAATATTATAGTTAGTTAGGTACATATTATTCTAAGTTAGTTTCTATTTCGTGAAGTATTTAGTTTTATAGGGAGAACTGCTATTATTACTCATGGAATCTGAAACGATTTCAAGTGGGGAATTATGTACTGGCTTGCCTTCCTTCTATCGCATCCTTCCTTCAAATTATATGCAAAACAAAACTTATGGCGCCATCTGTTGGCTACGACAAAAGCGTCTGCAAAAGAAGACGACGATCGATACCCACATGTAATCAAGACTCAAGACTGCATCCAATGGCTGTTCTTGTGTAAACCTTCCAAAATAAAATCAATAAATTAAGCGTTAGTGTGTGCGGGTCGACCCAGCTGTGTGTATAGACAATATAATCACGTAGGAGTGTGGTCAAGGAAGACCAAGCTTCCACATCCGAAGATATTGTTAAAGCCAACTTGAAGCTGACCGCCGCTGCTAACCGTGAGTTTACCTACTTCATTTACCCGTCCTGGTGGGCCAGACTAATTTTCTCTCACTGTAGGTAAATTAAGTAGCACTAAATAATATTCTAATTGTTTTTATTTCAAGTAGAAGTGTCGCGATTACTACAAAACCGGAGTTCAATCCGCGCATTTTTATTCTAACTGTTTTCAACGTGTAAAATCAACTTTACAACCGATAACGGAATAATGAAATTGATGAATTACTTAAACAAAATTTATGTGTTACGATTAGATCATACCAATTCAGAAGAGCGTCAAGCTATCCGAAATCTATACTATGAATATTTTGCGATCAGTTACCCTTACATTTACTAACCAAGTTAAACATCAAATTCGTACAAAAATGAAGATTCCATTTATATACGACCATTCCATTTATCACCGTTTCAAAATGAGGAAATACAAAGACAAATTAATAAATTATTAAAAGATAACGTAATCCAAGAATCGTTTTCATCTTGGAGTGCCCTGTACACCTAGTCCCAAAGAAAATGGACGCTTCGGGTGAACAAAAGTTTAGGATGGTAATTGATTACCGACGTCTTAATGATATAACAACCGACGATAAATATCCCCTGCCGAACATTAATGATTTATTTGACAAATTATGAAAAAAAAGAAAATACTTTAGTACTTCAGATCTTGCAAGTGGCTACCACCAAATTGAAGTAGATGAACAAGATAGACCAAAAACAGCTTTTACTACTCCTTCAGGACATTTTGAGTTTACACGCATACCGTTTGGACTCAAAACTGCACCCACAACTTTCCAACGCGCAACGGACAACGTGTTGAGCGGCTTACAAGGTATCCATTGCCTTGTCTATTTAGATGACATCATAGTCTATTCCAATAGTTTACAAGAGCATATCGATAAATTTAAACGAATATTTGACCGACTTAGGCAAACTAATTTCAAAATGACACTTGACAAGTGTGAATTCCTAAGAAAGGAAGTACTTTACTTAGGTCACAAAATTACAAAAAATGGCTTAGAACCCAATGACGACAAAATTAGAGCAATAATTGACTTCCCACTTCCCCGAACTTCTACTGAAATTAAAAGTTTCTTCGGACTAGTAGATTACTACCCTATATTTATAAAAGATTTTCAAAATACAAGCTTACATCATGTTTAAAAGAAAGAAATAAGATATAAATAACTAAAACATAGATGCTTTCCAAAATGCAAGGAGTTATTAGTTAATGCTCCTATACTTTCCGGATTTCTAAACCCTGTGCTTACCACAGATGCATCGAATTACGCTTTAGGTGTTGCCGTTTTTAGGCGTGTTCAAGGCTCTACATGCAACGAAAACCGATTGTTTATGAGTATAACGCGGAAACACGCTATGCACAATAGAAAAGGAATTGCAGCCATAGTGTGGGCAGCAAAACACTTTCGCCCTTATTTGTACGGACGTAAATTCACAATATTTACAGACCACCGACTATTAGCATGGCTAAATACAATTAAAGAACCTAATAGTAAATTAACCAGATGGAAGTTAAGGCTATCCGAATTTGACTTTGATATAATTTACAAGATAAACAAAACACTAACGCCGATGCCCTTTCACGTAAAATTAAACGTCCTTTCAAACAAAAAGATGATGTATCAATGCAGGTTAACGTAGATGACACAATAGTTTTATCAGACTCTTCGGAAACATTAAGCATTCCCTCATCGGAGATTATGACGTCTCATCCAGTCCGATCCCCGTCTTCTAGTACTATTTCAGCCTCATCATTGCAGGAAACAATACACTGCAGAAGACATTACGAGTGACATACCTATCTTAAATGAAACCATAGACACAAAGCTCAACCAAGTACTAGTATTTTCCTGGAATAGAAATCAATTATCAGTTAAAGATATATCAAGGGATAAAAAAAAAGTTTTTGAAATACATTTACCCCTCGATAACACATTTAGGATTTAGTTAAAAAGTTTCTGTTGGAATACATAAAACCTAAAATTAAATATTTTTTTACTTTGAGAACCAAATCCACCGACATCAGTTTACAGATGCAATTATTAAATTATTTAAAAAGGACACAGTAAAAATTTACGAGTGTACAAAAAGAGTTAGTTGTATATGTCGATGATGAAGATGAACAAAGATCGACCATTCTTACATATCATCGGGGTAATACATCTCATCGCGGAATTAAAGAAACAATTATGAAATTAAAACGTACATACTTTTGGAAAAACATGGATCTACAGAAATAAATATTGCGAAACTTGTAAAAAAAATGAAATACGATCGTAAACCAATCAAACCAAAATTACAATTTACACAAACGCAAACCAAACCCTTTGCTGAATTATTTATAGACATATTTTATATTGAAAATAAATATTTCTCAACTCTGGTAGATGCATTTAGCAAATTAGGTCAGGCTTTCGAATTATCAAATCGTTCTACTCCTGAAGTAGTTCATGATTTAATTAAATATTTCTCTCTACGGTGTCCCAAATAGGATAAGTGCTGACCCTGGTACTGAGTTTAATAACACCTTACTAAAAGAAACTTTGCAATTTTATAAAATGGACTTACACATTGGTACCTCACATAATCCAAATTCAATGGGTTTAATAGAACATTTCCATTCTACAATTTTGGAAATATATCGTATCGGTAATAAGTGATTTTTGACGTCAGTCTTAAACTTTTCTAGTGTTTTCGCACGACGAATTTGCGGAGGAAGATCATTCCATAAGCAGATGGCCAGACGGGCTTCCGCAATCCACTTTTGGCCCCTCCGGGAGACAGAATGTGACGGGTGGCGAACCTCGTCGCCGGTCGTATCGCTAAGTATGAACAAAAGATAACAGACGCCGCTAGTGTAATAACATACGCTATCATGTCTTATAATCAAACTAGCCATTCAGCTACAGGTTTTACACCTTTAGAAATTGTCTTCGGGCATACCGACTCAATTAGCACTTTCGGAGTAAATTTTAATAAACAATATACACAACAATTAATTCATGATCATATACGAAATATTTATACAATTATATAACAGATAAATTAATAGAAAACAAAGAAAAAGGTAAAGATAAAGTGGCGAAACATCCTTCGATTTACAAGAAGGTGATACAATATTTATTAAGGCGTTAATACGAGACGAAGTAAAGATAAACCACGAGACCAAGAGCCACGTATCGGGTGAAGTCAATAGGAATACTTGTCCCGTCAAAATTAAAAACCGTGATACAAAGGTACCTATTAAGGATATTAAACGACCTTCACAGGTAACTCCTCGTGCATCTGACGTTGGTCATCACGACCCACGCCCTTCAACTTCAAAGGATAAATAAGAATCCTGGAATATTACTTTTAAAAGAAGGTCAAGCTAGCGTGAGTTATGATAAGTGGACTATTATTAAGGTTTTAGATTTAAGTGTAATGCATGAGGATTTGGAATTTAATATTAATAGATACGCGAACTTAAATAACCACGTTAAAAATATTTTGGTTAAGAAACTCCAAACATTCAATTAATTGATATAAAACTCCAAACTGATTTCATAATGAATTCTAGTATTGAAAATTTGAACTATATCACCCTCATTTAGAGTCAAACGAGGAATTCTGAACCCTCTTGGATCTATTATTAAGATTATTACTGGTAACTTTGATTATAAAGATGCTATTAAATATGAAAATATGATTAGTAATTTAAAAACTCGTCAAAATAGACTAGAGAACAAGTTTACCGTAATTTCTGAAATATCTGAGTCTCTTGTTAAAATAAGTAACACTACTAGAAATAATTTTGTCTAAATTGATGGAGAGTTATGGAAATGAGAAAATTAATAAATCAAACCAATAGTAATAAAACAATACATAATTTTATAAATATTTACAATTTATTTTACATAACCAATTACTCTACACTAGATGAAATGAGATCGAAACTTGTAACCTCTAGTAAATTAGAATTTTATCACTTGTAGATTCTGAGGAATTGTTAAAATTATTAAAATCAATAGAGTTAACAAATAAACTTATATACCCTGTAAGCTATGAAAATTTAGTAAAGATAGAACAATGTATAAAATTGAAGGTGTACTAAAAGTAAGTCAAATAACATTCGTGTTAGATATACCTATAATAAATAGTGAAAATTATATTTACTACAGAGCTATCCCAATACCGGTTACTACCTTTAATCAAACTGAAATCATTATTCCAAATATCCCTACCTATTAGTAAAAGGTTCCGAAATCGTCTGCTCACTCATCCTTGCAACCAACTCGACGAGGCTATGTTCCTGTGCTACGAAGATGAGTCACAACTTCAAATAGAAGATGCCTGTATCAAGGCTTTAATGAGATTCTCAGATAGTACGAGCCCTGCCATCCAGTACCAGTCGAAATTAGCTCAGTGAAAATTCAATCATTAGAAAAGAAAGATGGATAATCTATAGCAAAGCTAAAAGGATATTTTCAAAAATATAATATCGAGATAACAAATGATAATATAAAAGGTACTTATTCTCTTATTTTGATGATTACTGCGACGCGAAAATCCTCTGAAATCAAGGCAAACATTTACCAGCAACTTTAAATTCTCAAAACTACCATATATAAACCTTCCGGATATAACAGTTTCTGAGCCTCAGCCGAAGAGAAAAACCATCGACTTGGACACTAGTGATTTAACAAATCTTGAACATTTAAAAAACCTTTTAAAAATAAGTGAAAATGATTAAAAGACAACTGTGAAAGCTTTATCAATGTAAAAAGTGTTAGCATCGGAACTCTTTTGTTATATTTAATCTTAATTATGTTCATTTGTGTACTTCAAATTTATATATATAAAATTTTTATAAAATATTTTAATCAAAATAATCAGAGTGAAATTAATCATCCCTCTGATAATTTTGAACTTAAGGAGGAGGAGTCATACGGTATGGAAGAAGCCATAACATCATAACAACCTGTTGATCCCAAATTGTCCTGATTAAGCTTTCGGTATTAAGTTACTCGTAAACACGATAATTGCAAGTAGCCATATTTTACAATAACATGTTGATCACGAATGTGCCTATTAAGTTTTAATATTAGATTACTGAAAACATGTTATGAAGTATAACGTTACAGAAGACGCTGACTCACTGTATAGTTGCTTGTTATTGCTGGTCAAACCAAGGCGTCATACTTTCAGTCAACAGACTTGTTTTGACCATGCTATGTCATTGCATTTAGAATAAGATTCATTATAATTCTCATCGTAGTAATGTAATCACGTAGTTAAGGAAGTCAGTATTGCACTGAATAGTTTTAATACATTATTGTAATGTAATAGTTAATAAAAGTCGTCAAGACATATTTGTAGTTTTAAAAGCTTCAGCACTGCCCCGAAACTTAACTAGCTATAATATTATAAACTTAATAATATTCAAGTAAGGATAATAAGCAAAATAAATAAATAAATATACAGTTCACAAAATTTTCTAAAAGTATATAGAATAACAGTATTACTAAGTACAAACCCATTGCTGTGGTATAGATGACAGGTGCTAAACGGACCAAGGCCTTTACTATTCCGAGCCTGGATTAAAGAGAGGGTTGTCCTGGTCGTAAGCGATCGACCCTGGCTCGGGTGCGGTCGCCCAGAACGGCAACGGCCGTCCACTCCTCCGGGGCTCCAGTCCCTGTGCTAGCACCGGACCGCTGGATTGCGTACATTATCACGTATCCTGTCACAAACAGACGGATGATAGATAAAGCTCAAATAAGTAAAGAATGTTGTAATTAAACACAAATTTTGACTATCAGGCTGAAATATCTAGGAAAGGAGTAGAGTGATTATTACGCTCGTTCTAGAGGAATGGTCAAGTACCTCAATCCACTCGTCATAGCAGTGGAAAAATTAGATGTGGTTACCGTGCAGGAACCGAACCCAGCCCTCAGTTACCCAGGAGCCCGGAACACTGCAACGGATCCCGACGGAATCCCAGTACTAAGTCTGACTGTCCTAAGAGACAGGCTTAGGTAACTTACCTGGCAGTTGAACAACCAGTTTTGTCCGGAGTTTGTGTACAAGTTACCCAAAGCGTGGAAAAGGCACGGTTGTTCTTTAGGAGGAAGGGGACAGCATATTTCGCCTCTGTACCGTCCCCATCTGCACCGCTGCTCAGCTTGCACGTCCTGCGCAGGTGACTCACCGGTGAGCGGGCCGTTGTGCTTGAGCGGCGGCGCCCAGCTGAGGTCGGCGGCGCGCGGGCGGCGCGGCGGGCGCCACGCGCAGGTCGCGCGGCGCGGAGCCCGGCGCCGCCGGCAGCGTCGTGTTGCTCACCAGCATCGACCACGCTGACTCGCGCCCGCCTGCCGAAATACGTGCAACACTTTTTATAGAATAGGGTGACAAACGACCACACAGTCCACCTGATGGTAAGTGGATACTGTAGAACATAGACACCTACATTTATCCTCAATTAGGAATCAAAATGCAAATGCGTTGTCATCCCTGAGGACTAAGATGAAATGCCTCGAGCGTGGCTTTACCGTGTAATGTTGTTGTAGTGCGTCAAAATCTTTGTCATTTTTTCACGTTTTAAGATCTACATTAGTCCGATTCCATAGTTGTGTGTGTGTGTGTGTGTGTGTGTGTGTGTGTTGTGTATGGTGTGTGTGTTCTTATATCTAAATTGCGCGCATATGGTATTACTGGCTCTGGGATGGTTGGAATCGTGGATAATCGTAGTTTTAGCGTGGTCGTTAATGGTTTTCAGTCTGCACCATACAAAATTACATCGGGGTTCCTCAGGGATCAAATTTGTGTCCTCTGCTTTTCAATACCTTCATCTATGACATCCCTAGTTTTCAGTACTCCATACCATTTATGTATGCCAATGATTTGAAATTGGTTGGCATCTGCGAAACTCTGGAGGACATTGAACAGTTTCAAAGTGATGTTGACCGTATGGTAAATTGGTGTCGAGACAATGGTATGAACCTGAACATAAACAAGTGAACTTTAACATATGAAACTCGATAGAAAGGTCAAGTCGCTGAACTCATCATACAACGGCGTCATCATTTAGTTAGTTATCAGATAGTATATCAGGAAGTTAGAGACCTGACGAATAGCGTTCGATAAAAAAATTAACCTTCGGTCCCCACATAGAGAATATTACAAAAAGGGCGTATAGAATGCTAGGCTTTGTTTTGCGTAACGATAAAATGTTTAAAAATAATCACGTTAAGATCCTACTGTACAAAAGCCTCGTACGAAGCATAATTGAGTATTGCAGTGTAGTATGGAGACCACACTACGCGACACACTCCTTACGATTGGAACGTCTGCAAAAAAACTTTGGAGAAAATTTGGCTTATCGTAATGGGATTCACAAAAAAAATCGGTCTTACGAAAAACGATTAAGATTCTTTAAAATTTTATCCCTGGAAAATCGGAGAAATTTGCTTGACCTGTCAATTCTTGTTAAAATTTTTAACCAAAAAATTAACTGTCCCTCTTTGCTCCAAAAATTTTAATTTCATGTTCCATTGAGAATTCCTCGCGCTCCCATTACTCCGCTTTGCCCTCCTTTTAGGAAATCTGTCTTAGGTGCAAACTTCCCAATTCTAAGGTTGTGCAAATTGGTCAATGGACATAGTGACTTAGTTGACATTCACGCCGACTCATTTGCCAAAATTAAGAAAGTTCTAGCTTTATCCTGGTCTGAAATCAACAAATAAATTATAGTTTTTTTTTACCATATACTTATTTTCATTATTAGGTAATTATACATCTTTTTATTCGTATTTATAATCTTTCTCGATGCATGTGGTGTTTACCTTAAACGATTGTTACACTTAGCTACATAAGGTTCTGCCATTTTGTTAAATACAGTGTAATCAAACATTGGTAAACCTTAATAAATAAAATTAAAATAAAATCACGCAGATATGAGGTTAGCCATCTCAATAGATCGCCGTGTATACCGACGGTTACAAGTTCAGCAATCAGTAGATTGTGCGAAAGTTTATCGAACGCTTTTGAAAATTCGGTATACACTGCGTCAACCTGATAGCCTTTTTCCATGGCCTTCAATGTTTCATCCTAAAACTCGCATAAGTTAGTTTCTGTGGGTCTACCAACGATTAAACCGTGCTGACTTGAAGCTATTTGCGGTTTAATTGCAGGAAATAGAGAGTCGTATGTAATTTTTTCAAATAGCTTGGGTATAACAGATAATTTGGAGATACCACGGTAGTTAGCTATATTGTGTTTGTCTCCACTCTTAAATATGGGAACAACAATGGATTGTTTCAAAGCAAGGGCATCACACCTTGCCTCAAAGAAATATTAAAGAGTAATGAATGAGGAGCTGCTAAACGCTTACTACATTGTCTGAGAAAGAGCCAGTACCTTTATTGATATCGAGATTCTTCACATATTTTTCGACTTTAACGTTATCAATGTAAACAGAATTAATTATACAATTATTATTTTATCGCAGTTCATAACATTATTGTCGGGTGGCTCAAATACAGAATAGAAGAATGAATTAAATAGATCAGCAATTGTCTGACCCTCCGATGCATGTATATCACCAAAGTATAGAGTATCAGGTATATCACAGCTTTTCGCTTTAATTTAATGAACGACCAAAAGTACTTGGGGTCAACTCGAATATTTCTCACAGGGTGATTAATAAAATGTTCATAGCACAAAACTTCATATTCTTTAAAATCATGCCGTGCATTCGAAAAGTTGTCATAATCACACTGTCACCATACATTTTCCATTTTATGAAGTTTAAAATGGAAAATTTATTAAACTCCACAAAATGGAATTTATGGTCTAATTAAACTCATCAATTTTCTATTGATGAGTTTAATAAGACGCTTATTAAACCAGATTGGGTATTTATTATTATTTAACAACAACTTTATGACGGACAAACTTATTTATCACATCACGCACAATTATATAAAAGTTATCAACAGCAACATCAATATCGTTTAGATTTAAATGGTCTTCCCAATCAATATTTGACAGTTCTCGGTTAATTTCATCATAATCCGCCGCATGAAAACGTCCTACTATCCGGGTGGCTGGACACAGACTTGAAGTATAATCAATACTTATGTCAATACATAAAGAGGGATGGTGGCCATCCTCCAGCAATGACAACGGCTCGACTTTTGTAGAATACACTTCAAATCGGAAATTACCAAACCAACTGTCTGTCGTTCATATTGTTAACGTGATTATATTGTAACCAGTCATTAAAGCATAAAACGCAAACAGTTGTGATGTCAATATGTTATCATGTGGATTTTCAAGATACAAATTACTTATCTGAAGAGTGGGATTTGAATCCATCTGGCAACCTTTATGTTAAAATCTCCCACCAATAAAATAATATCATTAGGATAGTCAATTTTAAGATCAGATAAATATTCATAAACGATAATTCGCTGCCGCTTGATAATCATTTTGGGGAAGTGTCATCGGTGCCCGATTCTATAAAATATTAACACATGTTACGTCAGCATCATATAAAAGGTAATTTGCGTAGTCCCTGCATACTCACATTTGCAGGGCAATTTGGCAAACCGCAATCATGGTCCCACCACCTTTTTAACAGTTAAATTATCATAGTCATGATCGTTACGGTACACGTTACCGAGAGTCAAATAACTCTGCATCATAGATTCCTGGTAACAACCAAGTTTCGCTTATGCATATAATATCATAATCTGAGTTTAGAATATTTCTATAAAATTGTTTAACTTTCGTCCGCAGACCTCTAGCATTTTGATAGAATATGTCAAGCGACACTGTAAATGTTAAGTTTAACTAATAATTTCTTACGTATAGAACGTTCAAATAAAGTAGAACCTAAAGTGTAGGTCTATTGCCGGCTTCAAAGCAAGTTGATAGAATCTTACAAAAATAAAATTTTTGAGCTTGCAACAATACTCAGTGTTAGTTTTATAAAAGCAAGTTGACAACTAGTGGACACAATACTTATTTAAAAATAAGCCAGTTACATTTATAGCCAAAAACAATAAGCAGTAAGAAAGTGTGAAACAACCATAGCACTTAAACAATTTTGTTTAAAGAATGTTCAGACGTGATGTGTATAATTGGCGATTAATCACTGCGGCGCACCATGATCATACAGTTACGGACCCAGCAGTAGACGTAGCCTTTCTCCTTCGCCAATCGCTTCGCTTGTTTGAGAAGATACTTATTTCTTGCCGAAAGATGGTGAAAAATATCTAATAGCAACTCTGTGCCCCAGTAATACCAATATCGCTTGCGGTACAGTTCTTCAATTTACGTAACAATTATAGAAAATCATCCTTTTTATATCTCGAATGCATTTTCAAAAATCGGCTTCGGTGTTTTATTATCCGCATCATTCTTAACCGCCACACGAGTTACGAAATCAACATCACTTTCTATATTAATCGTAAAAATACATTTTGCGCTAAGGACTTCACTAGGCTTAAAGGTTTTCACCTTTTCTCAGGGACCCCGTTTATTTGTATGTTTGAACGGCGAACCCATTGTTCATTGCGATCATTGCAGTCAAAAATATCCGTCACTTTTGAGCGGAGATGGTCGAGATCTTGCTTCAATTTATCTCCTCTTTAAGACCGGAAATCTGTTCATTTATCGAAGCAATTAATGATGAAAAACCTTTCATTTTAATCTCCCATGAATTGACAGTGGCTGATAGTCCTGTTAACTTGTCGTAACGTCGGATTTCAGGAGTCGATAGCAGACTGCAACGCACTAAACCTATTATCAAAATGTTCCATAATAGCATTTGCATCGATGTTTATCATAGATTGCGATTGCGATGAGCTGCATTCCGGACGAGTGTGTTTGGGTTGTTTTATTATACTGTTGCGCGCCACTATTAATGTCTTGCATGGCAACACTAGTTACCACTAGCGCCCTCTAGTATCGAGTAGCAGAACTAGGAGAGTCAAGATCCTTCTAGAAATTTCGGGACCGATATGTACTCGAACATTTTATATGTTTCTACAGTAGAAGGTTCTGGAAAGTATCTGAGGCTATATAAGGCCGGTATAGACCACGACCGAGTCAGTATTGAATTGGCGATACCAGCGAAGACTTCGAAGCGATACAACTGCGAACCCAAGCGATCTGTAGTAAAATTGTGTTTTGTTATTAGTGTGGTTTAAAGTTGTAATTAGTGTTGTAATTAAAGTGTCAATTTTGGTAATTCACGCGGCAGTTTTAATTGTCTCGAACCCCAAACTCGTAACAATACTTTTTCCGGATTTACACTGTGGACACTTCCATTTAATTTTGTTCATAGGTAACATTTTCTTAAAATCCAGTTCTTTTAATCCTATGCATGCGTAATGGTATGAGCCATGGCATGCAGAGCAATTAATTAAGTCCTACCTTTGCAACAACGAAACATGTTTTGCAATCCAGTGTAATAGTATTTTGTATTTATATAAACGAGAGGTAGATTATTTAAAACGGTAGGCACGCAAAACAATGTAAACAACGTCAACAGCTATCGTTAACTCAGCGAACAACGATAGCTGTTTCTCCTCTGGTTTCCTAATTACAATTGAGATGCAGTCTTGAACAGGTAGGCATGTAAATAGAGACTGAACATCAAAACTATTCATAGTTTCATTGTCAGTAACACATAGGCCTTTTATCTCACTGACAAAATGGTATGAATCCTGATAGTATTTTAGCTAAGTGTTGAGCCAATCTGTAAGTTGGCGAATCGATCTGACTCACTATTATTACACTATTGGACGTAATGGAGCGTTCGGTTTGTGTATTTTGGTAACCCATACAACTTCGGTGGTTTGGCACACGCAGGTATTATCGAATTAACGTCTAGATTCAATTTCTCGGAGTATTTCTTAATTAGATCGCTAGTTGTTTGAGGCGTATTAGTTTTGTAGGGTCTGTTTTGACCTGTACGTACGTACTTTCATCCGATAAAAGTTGTTGTATTTTAAAATTTTAATCCGATGCATCCATTACAATCGTAGCATTACCTTTATCTGCGCGGAGAATTGTGAGCTCTGGTCTATTGCGTAAGTTTTTCAATGCATTAAATTCATCTTCGGGAAGATTTAATTTCGGCGCTGAGCTTCGACGCAACATAGACGAAATGTCTTGACGTATAGCCTATAAATCTTCATTACCAATATTATTTTTATACAGACAATCCTCAACACTACAGATAATCTCTTCATACGGGATTCTTCGCGGTGTTATTGCAAAATTCATACCTTTGGCCAAAACTTTTATTGTCGCGTCGTCCAGAGATTGTTTTGACAGGTTATAGACCGCGCGTTGTTTATTACTCGCATCTGTTGTCAATGGTTGCGTTCCGTTCTCACGTTGACATTGATGTTGGACATTTAATTTGGTTGTTAGTTTTGGTACTAAAATATTAAATTACTTTATTAAATATTATTATTAAACTACATTATTAGATATTATATTCATATTATATTTACATTACACAATTTGTAAAATAAAATATATACTAGAATAATGAACCTAAAACTAATAACCTTAAAAATATATTGTAATAACTAAAATATATTATTAAAAGGAGTCCCTTTAGGCAAGGTTCCGAAGATACTGGCAGTGTTCCCCCTTTGAATAGCTAGACTAATTCTTTGTCCGAGGTAGCTGCCAGCTCTTTGGTCTCCTGTGACGTCGACTAACCTTTTTTCTATTTCCTTAAAAGCCTTATAGCGCTAGGACCCCACGGACCAAGGGTCTCGACACCGAATGGGACAAAACATATTCGGGCCTAGACCCTGTATTTGCATGCTTTAGCTTTTTCAGCCGCTTCACAAGCCGCACCAGCTCTGTTGTTGGTTCCATGTAGATGGGAAGAGGCAGTGTGTCTGAACAAGTTGCATCCCATACCAGCACCCGCCTATCTTCCATGGAATCAAACTTATACCGTCCGGTCTCTTGCCATCGTCTCTTGCAATACCTGACGGCTCAAGTAGACTAGGCACGTTGACGGTGGCAGGACCGGCGTATGATATCGTTAAGTGCTGCATGTCTCGAGAAGCGGCCTGCACTTTTTGGCATGATAGTCCGTGATGTCCTAGCTTGACGACGTCACTGCCACACGGTCATTTATGAGAACGCAGACCGGAACCCCAACCCGTAGACAGGTTGCGATTCGGAGCGTGTCAGGCTCAAGAAATGTTCCTGTATTTGACGAAGGTACGCGTGAAGCCAGTAGCCGGCCTCATGCGTACCCACGGCCAAAACCTAACGCGCATAACCTGTACTACAGCTCAAAAGATTGCCATAAGTCAATTTGCAGTTAATGTCGTCTCATCCTCTGTGAATTTGGAGAAACTGAAAATTTTGACCTGGGCATGCAATTAAGAAAGTTTCTAGCTTCTTCCAGGCCAGCAATCTCAAAGTTTTAGGGGATGCCCTAAAATTTTACTTATGAGATTGCTGAACTATGGACAGAAGATAGGAAGGCTGGTAAAGACACACTGAATTTTATGAATCCTAAACCACCATAACGGATGGGTAGGGATGCTTGGGTCAAAGATTGCTCGTTCAGGTGCATATTAAGAATCGATTCTAAACTAATTTTGATTAAGTTGTCTACTTGTGTCAAGATTGGTGATTCTAAAAGGAGCAACAACAAAATCTGGTACTTATCTATATGTTTATTTTGCATTCATTTTATTTAGTTGTCTCACGTTTATCTAAAGTTTACATGCAATTCTTATAATCGAATTTTTACGTGGTCATGCTGGAGCTATATTAGTAGTATAGTTGTAGCACGAATGGGTCGGATCGACCGGGGAAGGACCACGCTTTCAAATACCAGCGTAAAATATCAGCTAACATGCTGTGTTTCGTTTGGTGAGTGTAGAGAACCGGAGATCCTTTTACTGGAAAGAGGCATTCTATCTTAGTCCGCATGGTGACAACGCATCTACATTTTGATTATTTACTAAGGATATATGTAGATGTCTATGGGTCACAGCAAACACTTACCATCAGGTGGACTGTGTGCTCGTTTGTCACTCTATCCTATAAAAATCAAATGTCGATAAAAATGTCTTTAAATCACTGGATTTGTCTATGGTTTTATTTATGAAACATAGATCTGTACTTAATAACAACTTTTGCTTGCCTGATTTACGATCTTAGCGCTTCCTCGAATATTTTTTTTTAGTAGATATCTTGACTCTGCATCTCTTCAAGAAATTTAAAGGAAAACAATATGCCAGCAGAATATGCAGTATTACTCAGACATTGCCTTATATCTGGCTATCTATTGTGCAAGGAAGAGTTTTACAAGCAAGTAGATGGTGTTGATGGGCTCACCGGTATCTCCCAATGTCGCCGATATATTCATGGAGGACTTTGAGGAAAAAGCCCTGCTTACTGCACCTGTAACTCCAAAGTTCTACAAGCGGTACGTAGACGATACTTTCACAATTTACCCTCAGACAAAGTAAATGCATTTTTAGAGCATCTTAATTCCATAAACTCTAAATTCAATTTACTATAGAGTTAGAGGCAAATAATTATTTAACTTCGTCATCCGAAATCCTAACAACACCATAGGTCACACTGCGTATAGAAAAAAGACCCATAAAAACCGATATTTAAACGGTGAATCCCACCCTCACCCTTCACAGTTAGCTACCGTGAGCAAATCTTTGTTACATAGAGCACAAGGGATCTGAGACAGCAAACACCTGGCCGCCGAGCATCAGCACGTCAAGCAGGTTCTGCACGTCAACAAGCTTCGGGTGCCGCGCCTACGTCATAGTGAGCGAGTGAAGCCAGCCACAGTCGAGCGTGTGCCTGCTGTACTACCATATGTCAGAGGTGTCACAGACAAGATTGGCTACATCTTGAAGCGAGCTTCTATTAGAACATTCTTCAAGCCGCCGAAGAAGATTAGTCAGTTCTTACCATCCCTCAAGTGCAATATCCTTCTACAAGATGCAGGAGTGTACAAGGTTCATTGTAAATGTGGTCTTTCATATATAGGGCACACAAAACGACTTTTCAAAACCGCGTAAAAGAACACATAGCTGACGTAAAACACCAACGTTCCGGGAAGTCTGCAGTTTGTGATCATATCCTAGACGGCCTCCGCCATTACATTAAATTTGATAAACCACAAATTCTCGCGAAAGTCGATTCCTGCCAAGGATGATACGTGAGGCTATTGAAATTAAAAACATCCTAATTTCAATAGAGAGAGGCTGGGTACTGCCACTTGCTTGGGATCATGTAATTAATAAAATTAAAACTAAACCCAAGCATACCACTGCAAGACTTCAAGACATAGTAAGTTCATTCTGCGTAGATCGGACCAAAATTAATAATTAAAGCTGAAGGTACTCCGGTTAACTCTGACATCGGGACGTCAATCATCTCAGTCCTCCGTGACCATGGGTGCTGTAAAGCACCGGAAACATCGGGAATTTAATAAAAATAAGTTAATTAAACGCGATAAAATCCATAAATAGTTTTATTCAATGTAGTGTTCGCGTAAATATAAGAAATTATTATGTAAAACAGGAACTTAACGAAAAATTCGATAAATTCCTGGTGAGACTGTATACAGCAAGCTAATAAATGTCAGTTTTTTAACAAGGACGACAATATTATTGACTAAGTAGTTGAAAAGTGTACCTCTGACGAATTGAGGGAAATTATTTTACAGATATGTGATCAAATAAATTTGGACAAAATTATCGTCGAAGTAGTTCACCAGCAAATGGAGGTTTCGAGAGAAAGGCAACAGTCACGGAATTAACAGGAATAAAATAAGGCGGAACTCTTATTAGAGTTCTGCTTTATTACTAAATTAGTAGTATAATTGTAGCACGAATGGGTCGGCTCGACCGGGGAATGACCACGCTCTCAAAGAATAGCAGCGTAAAATAGCAGCTTAACGCTACTGTGTTTCGTATGGTGAGTGTAGAGAACCGGAACACCTTTACTGGTAACGAGGCATTCCATCTTACTCCTCACGGGTGACAAAGCATCTGCATTTTGATTCGTAGTTTGTCCTACTTACCATCAGGTGGACTGTGTGCTCGTTTGTCACCCTTATCCTATAAAAAAGAGTGTTTATAAAGGACAAGAACGTGGGAGTATGAAAGCCGTTTTCATACATCTGATGATAACAATCCAACAAAAGGAAGAGACTTTAAATGTGGATAAAGGTAATGGGCATTACAGAAACATGGGTAGAGCGATAAAAAGAGGACGATTGAAAACGAGAAATTTAATAATTCTAAGAAATTTAAACCAATCAAATAATCCCAGAAAGTTGACCAGGTTTCTCAGGAACAAGCAGATGAAATTATGTTTTCAATATTAATGAGGAGGCGATAGTAGAATGCAAAGTTGGGAGCTTAAAAGTAGAAATGCTAATAGACTCAGGATGTAAGTAGGTACAATTTAATCACAGAGGATACGTGGGACGAAGTAAAAAGGAAGAAAGTACGAATAAAGCATTTTTAGCTTAGTAAAATTCCACTAGTGCTGAGAGGATGTTTTCGAGCAGATATGAAGGTTGGGAGGAAGATTCCAAACTCCATATTTTATGTGGTAGCTGGGGGTACAAAAATATTTTAGGAAAATCACAACACATAAGTCAAATTGAGAATAAGGAAATATTCCCAAAACTAAAATATGTCTCTATACATATTCCCATCGATGTTATAAATTTAGAAATGAGGATATCCGCAGTAGAACTATATATAGTTCGAAGAGCCGACGACCGATGGGGAAGAAAGGTTCTCGAGTGGCAGCCTCGTACCGGTAGACGAAGTGTAGCCCTCCCCACTAGATGGAGTGACAACATTACAGACACCGACAGACATTAATCATTATTAAGATTTCACGCCAAAATTATAGTAATAAATAATCAAAACTGGATTGAAAGTGTGTGGTACAATTACTCATTTAACTCATAGAAATTACTGACGTGAATATTTTGTTTCCTCGATTCTCTCTCAATTTTTGTAATATTATGTGAAATATTCATGATAATATCTTTAATAACAAATTATAAAATGTTCATATGTTGCGTTTGATTTATAATATTTACAAACAAACATTTCGTCTCTCAATGGAACGATTGCTTCCAAGTTTTAACACTAAAAGTGAAATATGTCTTTAACTGATGACTAATTTATAGACTTTCTTTATTCATCTATATTTTGATTCATAATCGAGAATAAATGTGTATTTTCTATGGGTCACATCAACCACTTACCATCACTTGGACTGTGTGCTCGGTTTTCACCCTTATTCTATATAAAAAAAAAAACGTTACCTTTGATCAGCTTTACTGCGAATTCGTAAGTAGTGTACGGCCTCAAGTCGTCAAGCATGCAGTTGAGGTCGCTGGCGTTGTATGTGCGCACGCGGCCGCCGCTCGTGGACCAGCGCACCACATACCGACGCCCGTCCGTAGCCGTCTGCAACGAGACATAATACTTAAAATAAGAGAAAAGTTAACTGTTAAAAACTAAAGACGATAGAACCATAAGTATTTCTAACGTTTTAACTGCTATATTTACCTGAGATAGAGGTAACCTTATAACCCACGTAAAACAGATTTGAACTGTTATTATTTTAATTAGTGATGCATCCGATACCGACACCGATGCCGATATATCGGTAATACATTATATTTGTATCAGCGATATTTTTATGGTCGTTACAACAATACCTTTCAAATTCAAGGTAATCCTAGTATATTGAGAGCTGCAGATCCGCTTGTATTTTGGCGCAATGATGTCTTTTACCCAAATTTGAATAAATATCGCAGATGTACTCTAGTTTCAAAATTGGTTCTGTCGCATCTGAGAGACTATTTTCCACCGCAGGTTTCATTCAAAACTTGCAAAATCACCTTTTTCCGCAAAATTTTAGAACACTTTCTTAAACAAAAATCTTATTAAATAAAATTTTAATTATTAAAGTTATTTACCTTAATTATTAATTTTGATAACTTATAATTTCGTTTTAAGTCTGTAATTTTTCATATCAATTATATAATGGTATCGGTATCGTGTCGGCAAAAAGGCGTATCGATGCATCCCTAATTTTAATTGTCTTGCAGTATGTCAGTAGCATCCAGCTGTACTGTACATTTGTGAGACACTCAATATTAATTATCTACGTATATTCGGACTTTTAATTTTATTCCCCTGTATACTAGAGACCTTCTAAGAATAATAGATATACAATCCTTAGTCAACACTCAGTGCCAACTAGTACTTGCTGCAATTTTTTTAATCAAATGTGCTGCAGAGCTGACATTCAGATAAATACGATATTTAGGATTGTACACGCTATCATCTGTACATACGTTTAGCTAACTTGCCAACTTACAGTTAAGTCTTACACCTTTTCAATTTTGGCGACATTTTTAAGCAGGAAAAAAGTATATTAACACTATTCGCGTAGGTAAAGAGCTATAGAGGGAGTCTTTCTGTTTTATACATCATATAATTAATCCTTTTAAATAAACTTCCTTCAGTAAACCTTTTACTCTTATCGTCTAAGTATTTCGAGAAAATATCGACTAGACGTTTTATTAGTTATTAGTCTCTTAAAAGTTGAAAGATACAATACTCAAAATAATTAAAATATGCGTAACGAAGTATTTAATAAGTCGTTAGTAATCAAAAGTGAGGGTATCACAGGGATCACAAAATGGTCCCATGTTATTCGTATTATATGTGAATGCCATTAGTTTTTAGACCACAGGGACAATCTCGAGTTACACAAACAGTTTACACAAATTTTGACACTGTAAAGTTTGAAACTAAGCTCGAGATTGCCACAGAATAAAAGTCTTAAACAAATAGTGTACATTGACAATCATGTTTATTAGAATTGTATTTTATTTTATAGGTTAAACAAGTTTACTACAAATTTTTCAATTATAACTGTCTCGTGAAATTAGCTTTTGAGGCAAAATAAATTTTATATTATTTTGGTATTTAGAGTATATTAAATACGCACCTGTCCTTTAGGTAGAGTGGGGTCAGTCCAATAAACAACAGCCGTAGTGCCACTCAGCATTATTACCTAAAACAAACAATTTAGTTCTTTAATAGATTTTATATTGATAATAAATTATAATTAATAGAATCAGGCGTTACTTTGCGTAAATTCTTTGGGGATAGTGAATGCAATTGAGAGAGCTCGGAAGGTGCTCTTCAAGTTAGGTAAGACACATTATTTTATTTATTTACGCGGATTTTAAGTAATTTGTTTTTAACATCTCGTATTACCATCGGCTTTAAAACTGCAGGACCATTTTTATATTAACCCTTAACTGTGTGGTCGTTTATCACTTTTAACTATTAAAAATAACAGTACGGCTCACCTTAAGTCCAACTGGGGGTATAAGTGGTGGTTGGTCGTCTTCGTGTTCCGGATCATCCGCATCATCCGGATCGTCCGGATCGTCCACGTCATCCGGTTCATCATCCGGTGCCAATGCGGGCCGTGTGCGTACCGTCGCATATACTGCCGGGCCCAGACCCAGTGCGTTGCTAGCTCGTAATGAAATCACGTACTCCGCATTCGACTCTGTGCCGCGTTGATAAGGTTTAAAATATTGTAAAGTTTAGTACATGATCGGTTTTTAATGTGGTAACTACGGAAAATTGGATCTTGTACTTATTTTTTAATTTCATTTAATTTAGTTAATTATTGTTTATTTTAGTTTATGTATTAATATAATATATGTCGCAGCGCGATAGTTTTTTTTTGGTATACAACTAAATGTTTAAAGAAGTTTTATCCAATATGTTTAAAGTTTAACAAAAGAGTTTGCCAATGTTGAGCAATCTAGTTAAACAAAATTATTACAGTTTGCGAGGGTGATCACAGATTTAGTAAGTTTCAAAATTTCATATATCATTTATTTTCCCTTGTTAAAACAATCACAAAAAAACATTGAAATTGAATAAATTACATCACTCCTTCTTTCATTTGCATCGCCATCTTTTGCATATGCAATGGATGTAAGCACCGTAGTGACAGAAGAAGGAACTATATTTAAAGTACTTGGCGCTTGTGAATTTTTTCATATCAAATCTGTTTCTAATTTTCAGTCACCCAAAACTTAAATTTTATACGCGATAATTCGACTAAAAAGATAACAATTTAATTTAAAAGCAGGCTTTTATTTCGCTGCTGATTTAATCGGGCTGCGACATGTGTGAATGAATTTAATGAGAGATTAGGAAAAACAAGATAGTGAACCAAGACAGACGTTAGACAGAATCCTTCAATTTATCAATTGGTCATGAATAAACAGATTTCTTCAATCATAGACAACATGTGAAATTTCAATTTCAGGAATTGTTAACGTTCTGTGCAACTGACCCAGGTTGCGTATGACGTAGGAGCGTAGATGTGCAGGAAGCTCATGTGAATGTTCGTCGGGAACCCCCAGCCCCCAGCCCAGCCAGTAGCCGCGCACCAGCACACCCCTCCCTTCAGCCTCCGCTTCTCCTCCCTCCCCACCACACGGAGATCCAGTCGCGCCCGCTCGCTGCATAACACACACGTTCGTTTCGTTCAAAAGAGGCGTCACCTCCGATGATAATTGTTCTTGACCCAAATGCCAGATAAGCCGATTTAACATTGCTAATACATGACGCTGCCGACAAAGGTCCACAATAACGCTGCACTCAATACTAAGAAACCTTTATTTCATTAAAACAACATGGAAAGACAAGAGACAATATTACGATAACAACGCAGAAGACAATTTTACGAACCACAATTTATAAGGGTATTGACTTTAGGTTGTACTAAAAGCACGAATTAAGATTCAACATCAGATTGATCATATTGTTAACAACGCCCAAGTCTGTCAATATATTAAGACAAATACGAATTTAAAGACTTTTAGAGCTTATTTGAGATTAAATAAGTAAATTTTGGAGATTGACTGATAAAGAATTGGTGGTAGAAACAAATATTGCCCCAGAAATCACTGGACATATGATGTAGTGGAAAATTTGCGCCATATTTATTTTATAAAACCAAAGAACATGCGTAAAATGGACAAAACCGTCCCCGTCTGAAATTTAAGGTATAAAACTTTTCTAAATTTAAAAATAGAGAGTCTAAAAAGATTTATTGAACCAGTAATATATTCGATAGACAATATTCCATATGACGAAGGAAAATGTTTTAAAAAGTCCACGTCAGATTTCATAAACTACAACTTAGGAGGTTTTAAACACATCTGCTTTTAGAAAAGAAATACTTGATGTAAGTGATTGTAAAACTTAAGATAATAAACACTAGGTAGACAGTTATGTTGTAGAGTTAATTGATTTGTTAAAGTATTTTATTTAGTCATCTATTTATATATTTAACTATAAAATAATGTAACCTAGAAATAGTCATTAAAAATTCTACAATCAAAGATTCAATGACTGCATGCTTCGATGGTTCGACATTTATCTCTACATATAATAATTACTAAGTATACAAACTGTTTAGAAACAACATTAAATAAGGTGCGAGTGAAATAAAAAACATAAAACTTGTATACATTTATTTTATACTAAAGGTATTATAAAGGTTCGCTGGTAAAGTAAAAAATATAAGTAGCAATTTTTTTATATATTGGCTATATCACATTCTTCAGTTTTTACCAGAATACAAAAATATACAGTATGTAACAAACAACACGATGATCCTTTTAGGGACGTATTTATAACAGTGAAATTTTTGGTCATCATTAAAGCGATTTTAGTGTTTAAAATGGAATAAATTCAATCTTGTGAAAGAATGTACACATCAGAACTAACACACACGTATATATTTGAAATATTCTCCTCAGCAGGAGGTACATTCAATTTGCAAATAAAATACAATTTACTTTTATTTTATTTTATTTTATTTTATAGTCGAGTTTTCTGAAGTAAAGTTATTTCTAAACGTTTAAATACTGTTTCTGATAACACACTAGCAGGAATCACAGGGTCTTTGTTACATGTTGTACATAAATCACTACGAGTACGTTTCACCCGCCTACATTTCGACATAGAAAATATTTTACATAAAGTAATTTTCTCTCTTAAATAAATCATGTAAATAGACGAATGAGTCAGTGAACAAATGAATAGAAAGCGAGTGAATAATGTACGAATACTCACTAGTGAGTTTTGGTGGCGAGGTACGCGAGCTTCGTTACGTTCACGAGCCTGCGTGAAACCGATACCCATTCGCTGAATGGGCCCGAGCCGTTAGCGTTGATTGCACACACACACCTGTAATACACCTTACTGGACTCGTGCGAGTGCTTAGGAGCAAAACTACAGCCCAAGTTATACTGGAGTGGGTTGAGTGATACTCTTTTATTAATGAGATAACAGAATAGAGTAATGACATCAATTTTATATCATTTAGATAGGTTCGTTTGGAAATAAAGGAAAATATTTTTATTTCTATTTATGTGCGCACTTTAAAGTTATGTACCTATTTTAGATAAGTATGTAACTTTATTTCGTATATTTGCCTAAAAGACTGTAACTGTCGTAAATGAAACTATAACTGCGCGGCATAGTTATCGCCCCGCGCCCTCGCGATCCACAGCTGTAACACAGTTGTTGTTCTGAAGTGTCTTCCTAAAATGTTTTTTTTAATAAATAAGGCAGTGAAGGAAGACGCACCTGATAGAGCGTGCCGGTCTCAAGTCCGCGGAGCTCCGCTCGGCGTGCGTCGGCGGGCGTGGTGAGCGACTCGGCGCGGCGGCCGGGCGCGCGGTAGCGCAGCTTGTAGCCGGTCAGCGGGCCGCGGTGCGTGCGCGCCGGCGGCGCCTCCCACCGCACCAGGATCGACTGCACATTATATATTATATTATTTCAAGGCAAAGGAATCTATGCCCATACAGCCTAGTTTGACTGTTGTTCACATTTTTTTATTTACAATATATTACATAATACTTCACATTGCGAAGATTTTAAGAAATATCAAGATAGCAACCAAAACGAATACAATTACTTTGATGTTCGCATCATTATACGAGCATTTGTTTTCCACAAATAAATACATAAATGCAAGTGCAGGCATTTAATAACAAAGTCGACGTACTCATATACTTATTATTACTTAAACGACAAAACTTGAGCTGCAATCCACCAGAGTTGAATTCTTGTCAAAACCTCAACCCAAAATTTGCGACTGGTTGATGGATAAGCCGCGAGCAACTGTTTACTTTTTCATAGCGGCACTGGCTTCAAGGCTTATAGTCAAAAATAATTTTCATTCATTCATTCATTTCTTTTCAGTGTCAATGCTGCTAAACATAGACTTCTCTATAAATTGCATCATAAAGAGGACGCTTGCCATAATTGTCACGCTTGGCTTGGTATTTTTCTAGATGTCATAAGAAAGATACTGTTGCCCATCTCTAACGACCACAGAATAATACGGGGTAGTGGATATTTTATAGATACTAAACGATTAAAAAATCATTAGATTAACAAAAAATTGTCGTCTAAAAATAAAGAGGAGTAAAGGCTGGAGCAGCAGGGCAGATGCAGTTTTGCTCGCACACCATATCGGCTGGTGCGGTTGCAGGTGAGGGTGCATGTAAGAGTGCAGTTGCGAGTGCAGTTACCGTGGTGGTGACGTTGGCTCGGTGCGCGCGTGCAAATGCAGGTACAGTTACCGCAGCAGTGACGTTGGGTCGGTGACGTTGGCTGGCGAGGCGGCGGGCGCACGTGCAGGTGCGGGTACAGTTACCGTGGCGCCGCTGGGCGTGGCGGTGACGTTGGCGGGCGGCGCGGCGGGCGCACGTGCAGGTGCGGTGCAGTTACCGTGGCGCCTCTGGGCGTGGCGGTGACGTTGGCGGGCGGCGCGGCGGGCGCACGTGCAGGTGCGGGTACAGTTACCGTGGCGCCGCTGGGCGTGGCGGTGACGTTGGCGGGCGGCGGGCGGTGCGGTTGAGTTACCGTGGCGCCGCTGGGCGTGGCGGTGGCGGGCGGCGGCGGGCGCACGTGCAGGTGCGGGTACAGTTACCGTGGCGCCGCTGGGCGTGGCGGTGACGTTGGCGGGCGGCGCGGCGGGCGCACGTGCAGGTGCGGGTACAGTTACCGTGGCGCCGCTGGGCGTGGCGGTGACGTTGGCGGGCGGCGCGGCGGGCGCACGTGCAGGTGCGGGTACAGTTACCGTGGCGCCGCTGGGCGTGGCGGTGACGTTGGCGGGCGGCGCGGCGGGCGCACGTGCAGGTGCGGGTACAGTTACCGTGGCGCCGCTGGGCGTGGCGGTGACGTTGGCGGCGCGCGGCGGGCACGTGCAGGTGCGGGTACGTTACCGTGGCGCCGCTGGGCGTGGCGGTGACGTTGGCGGGCGGCGCGGCGGGCGCGTCGTGCGGCGTGCGCACGCGCAGGGCGGGCGCGGGCGCGCCGCCGGCCGCCACACGCACGCGGTACGCGCTGCCCGCCCGCAGCCCGCCCACGCTCACGACAACACCTCCGCCCACTGGACCTGCTCCCGCGTCTCCTCCTACCAGACAAACGAAAAATTAGTGCCAGCGTCAAAATGCGAGACGTTTGGTACTAAAGATCGACAACCCGCCTGTTGAAGATGATGTTGAAGTCAAAAGCCTTCGTAGTCCGTCAAAATATAATGATGAAACGGTGATAATATAGTACTCTGTTCACTATGACGTAAATTGGTATTGCAGACTTGTGCAACGTGGCTGTCATTGAATATTTTTCACGTGGTCCTAAACTCCTAAATGTGCATCCGCATGCAAAATTCGTAAGGCCGCGAAAGTCTTTAAAATATTGTCTACACTTTAATATGATAATTTTAAAAGATTTTGATAATAACTGATAAATAAAATAAAACAACCAATTCCATGTACGTACAAAAATAAAAGTAGTTATACAAAATATAAATGTATGTATAAATGAGGTGTTCGCTACCAAGCTATTTCTAATTTGTTTTGTGTAGTTAATTGTGTAATATACATGATTGTAAGCTGTTATTGTTTTTTAAAAGTCCGCTGGGTTTCTTGCTGGTTCTTCCCAGGACAGAGGTTTTTTTCGAACCAGTGGTAATTAAACAAAAGAGTGACTTTCAATAAGTATTATTTATAATCTATATTGAATAAAAGTTTCTGTTTCTGTTTCTGTTTCATGAAATGTTAAGTGGGCACTAATTTTATAAAATAAAGCATTTACAATTTAGCCGCGTTTACTAAACGCGTCGTGTTACAACTATTACTAACTATTACTTATTAATTTTTAATTAATATCAATAAAATGTCCGAGTAGCTCGTACATCCTCCTACAACGGGATCCAGCAATCTATTGGTTCTTCCAACCATCTGGTTATAAATCTTGGGAAAACTCGCGGTACTTCCTAAAGCTCTTACATGATTTTTCTTGACTCCCCACAAAATTCCGTATTTCAGCCTTTTTATTATTACGTAACACAGGAAGTTGTTTGCACCATAAAAATGTAATCCTAACCAATACTTAGAAGAACTTAGTTTGCCATTATTTATCATTTTAATAAGTCTCTTAAGAGTTGGAAAAGAAGCCTAAGTAATACTACAATAATAAAACAAAATGTGAAAACTATAGGCCAATTAATATCTAATCCTGTATGGCAAAATTTTTGAATCGCTTATGACCATATTTAAAACCACGTGAAACAAAGGATCTCAAACGTAGAACTTGGTTTGTCACTACAAAATTACATCTGTCAAGCATTTGCTGCCCAATCAATCCACTTGGATTCGATTTACATTGACTTTTCAAAGGCATTTGACGAAGTCAACTATATTAATTTTAACCGATCACAACTATTTAAACAAAGTGTTGTGTATTTGACATTCTATGTTTGTATCGATGTTTCACCGTAGCAGCCCATGACCGATTTTACCAAATGAGTCGTCAATCAATTCATCTTTATCAAAAGTGAAGGAAAGAAAAGAAATCTATATTATTTTGCGATGTCGGGCATTAATAATATTATTACTACTCAGTATTTTCATAATTTAAAATTAATGTATTGATATTCATTTGCACCAAAAACAGTGTCATTTTAATGATTATTAATGTTTTGCTATTGTGGGAAAACAATATTTAGATTGATTACAATAATTATGACCTGACATTACAGGTAATAAAATAATGATGATGATGACTATTAAAAACGAATACTTGTTAAAATGATCGTGACCAGCTTTTTATCTACTATAATTGATTTAAGCTTATTATTACACCAATTTTACTTTTTAATTTTAGAGAGTATTTTTGTTTGATATATTTTAGATTTTTGCTTAAGAAGATATTGTGATAAGATTTAAATAAAAAATTAAGTTAAGTACGTCATCAAGGATTTTTGACAACCCTGACACATATTTTCAAGTTTGTATGAAATATTGAAAATGGGAGGCAACTTTATAAGAGTAAACTTTGCTATTTACAACACAGTTAAAGGCAAATCATAACTCTGAGTGTTATATATATTATGAGGTAAACTTACCTTCAACCTTGAAGTCAAATCCTATTATTTTCATTATAAACCCCGATGGCAAAGTTGCTACAAAGTGAGGTTAACTTTGCCATTTTCTTTTGTCTATTTAATGTTAGTATTTGTTTAAATCACTAATAAATACCAAATGTATGAAGAATATAATGTCACATTTAACATTGACGCAGTCTGACAGTACATTTTGTGGGAAAATTAGTACTAAACTTTAAGTCCTTCCAAAAATGGCAAAGTCGCCAGGTTTCACAGTACTGCAACTGTGTTATGTATTGTCTTCAATCTGTTTGTGTGCCTTATTTAATAAAAATAAATTAAAAACAAAACAGGCGTTCTTTACAACTCAGAGAATTTTAGAGAAAAGAAAAGGTGTATTTAATATTTTCATTACAAGTAGGATGATCGCCGTATAACAAGGTGAAGGATTCAATATATCCTAATCACCTCATCTAATCCCGAAGATGTCGCAAATTTTGACTATGGATAATACGATAAAATATTAACGAATGTGATAGTCACCAGGTAGGTATATAATATTAATACAAACAATGACGATATCAAAGTTATAGAATCGTCTTTTACTGTAATCGCCAATCCGCCTGTATACTATGACTCCTCCTTATTTGACTAGTAGATACAGAATCCTATCTAATTTC
This sequence comes from Parnassius orleans, assembly GCA_029286625.1. Classification (NCBI taxonomy): domain Eukaryota; kingdom Metazoa; phylum Arthropoda; class Insecta; order Lepidoptera; family Papilionidae; genus Parnassius; species Parnassius orleans. Next base: position 68,569 of record JAGSMP010000945.1, read on the forward strand.
AAGTATCTACTACTACCAAGCTAACAGGCGAACCAAAGTACAAAGAAGTTGAAAACTTTAGTAGGTGTGATTCCTTGACATAGCTGATTGTTCTACAAGCTAAGCTAATGCCCTTTACCATCTTCGGTTACATCTTTATCATCAGGTGGAATACTAGTCAAGCACTGACTTATTACAGGCAAACATACAAAATAATTTAATTAGAAAACAACTGTAAGGTCTTTAAATATAAACTATCCATTAATTTTAGAAAGGCTTGAAAAAAAATACACACGATCTCTAAATGTCTATGCCTAAACTAACTAATTTAAAAGAAAAAAATCTGTCCTATTTAAAATTGATAAAATCTACAAATATTCGGGTGTCCCTTTAGGTAACAATTTGGGTCCTTGTTTATAAATGATATATGAAAACGTTTTAGTACCATTTTTATAATAAATATTTTTATAATAAATATTTCAATAAAATAAACCTAAACCGAAAATTTATAATAAGCATTTTTACGTCAGTATAATATACGGCGTATCTGGTAGGTGGCGCAGTGGAGGCCAGGCCATTTTGAGTTTGTGTCGGTGGCGACCACCAAACACGTATACTGTGGGGACCTAGAGCTTCCACTCGTACATCTTCAGGTGGTCCATACGTAAGTTCCTCCTCTGCCGTCGTGGCTTCTATTATCTGGAAAGAAAGTTTAGGATGTCACAAATTTATATGTAACGTAGGTATCGGTATGTATTTAAATTTCAACGTTGTGTGCATGGCCTCAGAGGTAACAGAGGTAAACAAATCAGGAGATAGGCAGCAGCGTCTTTCTAATAACGACTAAAAAGAAAAAAACTGCGGTTGCTAACCCGCTTACCAAGCGTGGCAACTATGGCAAATATCCCCCCTATGAGGCAATATAAATATGGGGGAGACCTATGTTCAGCAGTAAACTTTAATAAGCTGTAACGGTAACGGTGCATGGCCTCAACTCTCGTGTTAACCTATAAAAATATACGTACTTCGTGTCTTTCCTTAGGGTCACACATTGCAGTGATCTATTATTAAGTAATAAAATAACATCTTCGTTATAATGCGGCCCAAATAAGCGTCTTATTGTTTCTTAAGGACGTCGTATTGATGCTATTGATGTCATTACTGTTATTTTTATCTAGTGTATGACATTTCGAAAATGATAGAGAATCTCTCGACAATTCGTACTTCAAAATCCGTCAAACTTTTATGGTACAGAGTACAGACTACAGGAGGTCACAAAGGAACAAATAAAAAGTTCAAAAGTTCATCAGTTAAAAATATGCTTGTAACACATATACACGAATAACATTACTTTTTAGAGTATAATCATACCTCAGTGGCCGGCGAGTGCGAATGCTGCGTGAATGCGATCACCGAGAACTGGTAGGTGGTGTTGGGCTGCAGGGAGGCGACGTTCATCTCGTGCCGCTGAGGGTTGCCGCGGGCGATGCGTTCACTGCAACCGTTCATAATACGTAATTTATATCTACTCTCAGTTACGATTACGGGAATATTGCACATTGTACAAAACTACTTTTATGGGATTTACATTGAGCTTAAGGTAGGGTAATTTATGTCTAGTCTCAGTTAGGATTTCTTTATGATTACTGGAATATTACAGTACGTTACATAAAACTACTTTTATGGGATTTACATTGAGCTTAAGGTAGGGTAATCTATTCTCAATTATGATTTCCTTACGATTACGGGAATATTACACGTTGTATAAAATTAATTTTATGGTATTTTCATTGAGCTGAAGGCAACCCGAGCGATGAAATGTGACATTTGGCTAATCTTTGAAAAGACGTAGTAGTATCCATGTATTGTTGGCAAAACAATATCCAGAACCTCATACCATAAGAGGCGACAAAGAGAAATGAAATGCGCCAATAAGACAAGGAAATCTATAGATCTTATATGGTATGGTAGGCCTATGTATAGCAATCTTAAATAGGCTGTAATGATGATAATAACATATAGAAAGAAAGAAAGAAAGAAAGAAAAAACATTTATTTGCACAGAATACAGGTGGTACCAGATTTAACAGTGGTGCATAGTTCAAGCTATATTCTGCCTTTAATAGGCATGCAAATATTTATAATTATATAAAGCAATTAAAATACAATTATATTACATACAAAAATGTCAAGTTATGTTATTATTTATATTTATTATTATTATTATTATATTACATTATATTTAATTTTACAAATAATCATGTACATTAGTTTTATGTTGCATAAATTCTTGTATCGTATAAAAACACTTATCCACTAGCCATTTTCTTAACTTAATTTTAAAATATTTAAATGGAAGTTCCCGTAGACTCTTAGGCAGTTTATTATAAACTGATATGCACATATGATATACATTCCGTTTATTTAAAGTTGTTCTACAAGATGGAATCATTATTTTAGTAGGATCTCTTGGTCTGTATTTAGTAACATGATCCCTTTAAATTTAAAAATCGTTATACTTCCTTACAAAGACTGATACCTCAAGAACATACATGCAGGTCAATGTCAGTAAATTAAGTTTTTAAATAGGGTTTACAGGAGTCAAGTGGACTTGCTCACAAATAGCTCTTAAACATTTCTTTTGTGCAATGAATGCTTGACCAACATCAGTCGAATTCCCCATATTATTAACCCATATCTCAGGATTGATTCTACATAGCCCTTATGCTATACCTGCAGTCTTTTCATCTGATACGGTCCGAAGCTTTCTAAGGGCATAGGCAAATCTGCTAGTTTGAGACAAGCATCATTTACATGTTGTTTCCAATTACAAAATCTATCCAAAGTTATACCCAAGAATTTTATGCTGTCAGCTTCTTCTATAATGTCATTTTCTATTTTTATGTTAATGTTATTATCAGGGCGTTTACTTTTATTCGTACCAAATTTTATGAATTTTGTTTTTGACAGATTTACATTTAATTTGTTTTTTAGCCATCTTAATACAGATTGACCTCTTTACTTATTTTTATTTCGTGAGATGTTTCTTGATCCTTATATGGCACTATTATAGATATGTCGTCTGCGAATAGAACAATTTGACAATTTATTGAATCTGGTAAGTCATTAATGTACAATAAGAATAATAAGGGCTAATACGCTCCTTGTGGAACTCCATGTTTATTGACCCTGGATGGAGATCTGTGTACACTGCATTCATGATTGTCATTTAAAGAGTGATTTCTTGTGCGATTGATTAAAAACTTTTATCCAGTCTAAAGCTACACTCTAATTCCATATTTTTCATTTGGTGAGCAAAATGCCATGATCTACAAAATCAAATGCCTTACTCATATCAAAGAATATGGCTACCACCGAATTTTCTCATCAATGTATCTAGTTATATTTTTATAAGAGAATGTTGCTAAAGTTGATTTATTGTGTTGAAAACCATTCTGTTCTTTTTAATAATATTATGTTTATTAAGGAATTCATTTAACCTGTTGTAAAAAACCCTTTCAAAAATTTTTGATAATATAGGTACAAGTGTAATAGGACGATAGTTATTAGGTTCTTTTCTATCACCTTTCTTGTACAATGGTTTAATAATAGAGTGCTTTAATTTATCTGAAATATTCCTTAAATCAAGGAATTTAATTATATGGTTAAGAATGGAATGAACGTGACACTTGCTTTAATTATTTCTGTAGATATAGAGTCATACCACAGCTTTGGTGTTATTTAATGATTTAATTATATTTATCATTTCAAGCTCTGAAGTAGGTACCAAGAATATTTGTCATTAACATCTATTGATATTTTTGATATTGTTCGTTTGGCACATGTAAATTATTTCCATTACTAATATTAATGAAAAGTCATTAAAAAGTTGCTATTTGGGTAGGATTGTGAATAATATTTCCGTCGTTTTGTATTGATTTCACGCTGTTGTTCGAGTTGATACTATTATTTTTATCTTTTATTATATTCAAGTGGCTTTCCTTATTTTTGCTCGCTTAAGATGTTTTCTATTAATATTTTTTTGACCATATTATGCATTTCTTTAATATTGTTCCATAAATATTATATATTTCAAGTGTGTCTTGTTTCTTAAATTTATAATATGAAAATCTTAATTGTCTTTTAATGGCACTGGCTTTTCTCAGGCCTTTAGTGATCCATGCAGGAGATCGACTGTTTGAAGTTATTTTAGATTTATAGTAGGAAAACATAACTCATAATACAATGTAAGTTCTTGATGAAAATATACTAAATGATTTATTTACGTCTGATTCCGCGTAGACTTCATGCCAAGATAATTGTGATATGTAATATAGAAATTTTCTATATTTTCATCACTAAAATCCCTTTTTAACGTACCAATATTGTGAAATTTTTCACACTTTCCTGAAATTCTAACATTTGCGCGGTGTCGTGATCAGATAGATAGAGCCGGTGTACTGTACCATATGCCTCTTCGTGATTACTGCTATGAGATCTATACAGCTATTTTGTCGTGTTGGCTCGTTTATATGTAAAGTTAAATTAAAATTTGAGAGGATATTTTTAAGGTAATTGTATTTTATTATTTAATAGCATATTAATGTTTAAATCACCTGTTAATATGAATTTTTATTTATAATTTTGAATCTTAATTTATGTAACAGTATTTCAAATTTATTAAAAATGAATTAATGTTAGATGTAGGTGTTCTGTATAAACATATTATTACTGTATTTAAACTGGGGATTTCTATACCGCAACATTCAAATATATTATCACAAGGCATTCTTTACATACTTCTATTGGCTTGCAATCAATTCCGCAATATGTTAGAATGCACGTACCACCACCTTTTGTCTTCCTAGAATAGTAACTGCCCATAGTATATCCCTTAGTAATATGTGACTCATCCCTCTTTTATAAAAGTTTCACTAAAGCATAAAATCTGTATTGGATAGTTATTTTGGAAAGTTCAATTAGACATAGTTCAATGGTGTCAATTTTTTTAAAATACCTGCAATGTTTTGATGGAGTAGTCTTATTTTTTATCTGCTTTTTTAATTCCCGTGGTTTACTCATAAAAATTCTTATTGTTAAATATTTTAGATGGAGTAGTTGAATTACGTTTAATGATAGGAAAATAATATGGGATTGTCCTTTTACTCTGCATATACCCGAAGAACTTTTAGTTAAGCCGTGTTTAATAATAGGAAGATAATAGGGTTTTACTTTATTTGTACCTGAAGGAATGTATTTAGTTTTGTAGTCTTTGGTATCTATGGTTAGATTGATTAACCTGCATATATGACCCTGTAAGTAGTGGTAGTTATAATGTTCATTTAAATTAGATATATCAAAAATGGCAATTATGGTAAGTGTGACATGTAAATTTTAGAAGTGTATTTAATTTTTTCATTTAGGTATGTATTTCTATTAACGCTTAGTATTATTACATTACATTTGGTCAACAATTCTAAACTATTCTTTAAGTGAAAATGGATTTGGTTTGGGTCTACATCATTTTCACCTACATAATATTACCCAATCTTTTCTGATATGTCCAAATTATAGCACGGTTTCAATGACTCATTACACTTAGCAAATGGTTTTATAAAGGAATATATTTTGTATTTTTCGTATTTATTTGTATCCCTCGAAATTGTTAGTTTTTACAAAGACCCATGCACTGCTGTTCTCCAATAATGAATATTCTTCGGTTGTTTTGTACGTTAATATTTACTAAGTTTTTAGTGCCATCTTGTGGTTGTATGTGGCTGGAGTTATACATTGACATTTCTTGTGTGTCAACGCCACATCCTGGTGCATTTTGAGTTTCTGGAACCACTGAGACACTGATATATTATTTCGTTGTTGTATGTGTATGTTACTGGTGTCGCCATCTGTTGGTATAATGTCATCATCTGTTTTTAGTCCAAGATCTCCAATACTCATGTTCAAATTGTTTTCTTGCAGATTTTTTTGTATTTTCTTCGTTATTAGAGAATAAGTGATTTTTGACTTGTGGAGAACCTGTACAAATTTGTTTTAACTGCAGAATTTTCCGTTCATGTTCATTAATTTGCTGTTTAAGATTGCTGTTTTCCAAGTTTAAATTTTCTATTTCAGCATGCGCTATTTGTAGTTGCTCCTGTAATTTTAATATTTGCTCTTTGCACTCACAGTCCTCGTTATATAACTGTGCAGTGGATAAATGTAAGCTTCTTCAGATAATCTGAGTTGGTCGATATAAATGACATGTTTAGTGATTCATTTAATTTTTGGTCTTTTGAGAACGAAAGGTAACATTCTGGTACTCCATTTCAAAGTCTGTACAAGTCTTTATTTTCTTTCTGTATAGTAATGTTATTCAATGCCCTCTTTCGGCTAATCGCAGTACTATATTAGTATTATAATATCGATCAATTGTGCTAGTTTAGCTACTCGTCGATAGATGTCGTACAATATTTTTCCTATAAGAATGAGTTGACCGGTTTTGAATTTTGTAACGATTTATATTTTACACTTTTCAAAAGATTTTTTAATCTTTTACGCACTGGAAAATTATTTTGTTCACTATAAACTGTTGTCCGTAGGTTTATAAAGTTTTAAGCACTTTTAGAGTTAAAACCCTTTAATAATTCTTATTTCGATTTGATGTTCAAGTCACTTTATCACTTATTGTTTATTGTTGTTTTAGCTGTTATTATTATATCTTTTTTTGGATTACACTTTCACTTGTAATTTAGATTTCACTACTTCACATACATCATACAGGTCCCTTTAAATTACTATACGTTATTTGTTGTTTCTATAACAGCGAAAATCAGTTACTTTCTCGTTGTTTAATTTAATTTTTAAATAAATAAAATAAACTCTGTACGTAACGTTTACACGAATTCAATGGGACGTTGCTGATAAAGCGTCTACACACAACGATCTCGCGCACCTGACTCACTATAGAAGTGGGTTGTGAAAGGCTGTTAAATTAAATACAGAAGAATATTATTACTACTTTTTAGAGTTGAGTGAAATAAAAAAACTCACCGTTCGCTTCCCTTTACTTTGTAGACGACCGCATAGCCAGTTATATCTTCAGCCTTATACTCTGGTTCCTCCCAACTGAGCGTTACAAATCTGTGCTTCACGATAACCGCCTTTAAGCCCTTTGGCGCAGAGACCACACTTGCGTTCCCTTGCCCAAGTTCATCCAGATCCAAGCCTTCGGCAGCGTGAAACGAATTATCACCATCAGAGTCGTACGCATCGTCATACTCCACATCCGGAATTGATGTGTAGGCCGATGAAGTCTCGCCAAGGAAATCTAGGTCGTCGGGTGTTGGGTCTAAGGTTGAATCTGGACTGCCGGAGGATACAAGGCTATTGAAGATGTCATGAGTGGCGTTGGAAAAAGGTACTTTAGGCGGGGGTAACTTAGTTTTTTGGGATGTTCGAGACTTGTTGCTATCTGTAAAGTTGGTAAAAAGCAAAAACAATAGCTAAATATTCTAAGAAAGAAAAGGACAAAAAACAAAAATAAAGGATAATAAAATAAAAGAAAAAGAAATAACTTAATTAAATAATAATAATAGATCGTAATAATATTATAATAATGATGGAAGGAAGTCAATGGGTGCAGGTGGTTTAGGACTGTGTTTTGTGATTGTTTTCAGGAAAGGTTTTAGTTCATTAGCAGACCTGAGATGGGCTTTAATAATAATATTTATTAAAGCAAAAGTTTAGTTTAAACACATATTACATTAAGCAAATACTACACATTCAATAGAACTAATGCGTGTAGCATTTCATTTTATTTTTTAGCTTATTTGGAAATCCCCATGTCCCAAAAACATTAAATTATTACTGTTGGCAATTTTTTTTTAATGTTGGCACCATCACTCGCGCTCTCCGCTTGTCACCTTCAACTGTGAAACGTATGGTCTTATATTTTAATTTGTTGTTAAACATTAAATACTTGAATTTTTATGTACATATACCGTACATAAGCTACCCGGGAACTTATGTACGGTATAAGTACAAAATAATATTTGAAGTAAATTCCACATGTATATATTAATATATTATTAGTATTTACTTAATAACAACTGTCCAAGTTCTCAAGTTCAAGTTTGAAAGTAATTGGTTGAGTAGTTATGCTCTGTCAAATTTAGCTTGATAATTTTGACAGCACACGCCTATGAAGTTTCGTATTTTTTTAGATAAACTGTCATACAGATATTGTGGTACTTTATGGATGGGAACCACCCACTTACGATAGTGATGTGCCATGCTAAACTATGCCATGCCATAACGAACAACCACAGACTATCAAAAATCGGTTTTGAAATAAAGCGAATATATAAAAATCACGTAAATATGTATTGGAATTGGCTCTTTATTGGCAAAATATGTTCTATTAATGGTACTGATTGCGTGTCAGCCCTATAGTGTCAGCTATTATTCTGAAAAAAAAAATGGAAATCAAAGATAGTATAATATATACACCAAGATTGTGGCAACACTACAGCCTGTCATCCTTCTGCCAGTCAGCCATTTTGTAATCAGTACGAGTTCTGACGCCACGCCGTTAGTGTCTTGTATACGCTTTCGTTCATTTTTTGTTATTTTCTGCTATCTACTGTTTTTGTTGAGTTTTTCGTTAAATTTATGTTATTTTTGGTTAACAATAATTCGTTTTCAGTAATTTAAAAAAAATTCTTATCATCAGCAAATAGCAGTATGTTCGAATGTTGGAATTCCAAAAGAACGTCATTTATATAAATATTGAACAAAAGAGGACCGAGATGCGAGCCCTGGGGGACACCCGAACTTACCCCTTAACTGCTACTGCTTGAGTACGATAGTAGGTGACCTCCTGCGCTGGCTAGCGCAAGCAAGGTGCTAGCCAGCGCAGGTCACCGTGCATACCGATTTGGTCTAGTTTTTTTATAAGGATTTCGTGAGATATTTTATCAAAAGCTTTGGAATAATCGGTGTACACGGCATCCACCTATAGCCCTGCACCCATTGCTTTGTAAACAATATCAAGATATTCGCATAAATTACTCTCTGTAGATTTCCTAGTCATGAAACCGTGCTGCTGGGTCAACAAGACGGGTCTAATGGTGGGGTATACAGCATCGTACACAATTTTCTCAAAAAGCTTGGGAATAGTATTAAGTTTGGATATCGGACGATAATTTTCTATATCCTGTTTATTACCGGACTTAAACACAAGTGTAACAAAGGACTGTTTCCAGGCATATGGCATCACTCCCGTTTACAATGAAAGATTAAACAATATAAAAAGCGGCTCGGATAATTGCTTGTTGCAGTGCTTCAATAAAATTGGAGGAAGCCCGTCAGGACCAGCGCCTTTATTATTATTAATGTTTTTGAGGTATGATTCAATTTTGGCTTTATCTATAAAAATGTGGTTGAGATTAATCAGGTTATATCCATAATTTATTATTAATAGGAAATTGTTCAAAATTCCAACTCCATACAGCATAAACATGCAACTATCGATTGCAAGTTATATGACAATAAAAATCGAAAAGATTAATTAACGATTATACACCACCTCATCCCTAGTGAGCTGTCAAAATTATCAAGCTAAATTTGACAGAGTATAGTTATTTTCACGCTTCGAAACTTTAGCTGCTGGGTTGCAAAGAAACGGATGTTACTTAACGTTCATTTTATTCATTTTCAGTTTTCTTTTTTTAGCTTTAACGATTATAGAAATCAACTTGGCTTACCTAGCTAAGGTAAACAGTGTAATGTGGGAAAAAATTGTAATATTGTTGCGTTTTCTCATATTCACATTTAAGTTTCATTTTCGTCATATCCAGTATAAAGTTAAGTTACAGCCTATATACGTCCCATTGCTGGGCACAGGCCTTCTCACTTCTGAGAGGGTTTTAGGGTAAAATGTCCGTCGCGCTGCCCAAATGCGTGTTGGCGACACATGTCTTCGAAATATTTTTTCTTATTTAGACATTCAGGTTTCCTTACGATGTTTTCCTTCACCGCCGAGCACGTGGTAAATCAGCACTTAAATTGCAATTAACAATTTCATTGGTGCCGGGGATCGAACGGGTTGCTCGCGTACTGTGAAACTTACAGCGAGCGCTAACCATCTGAGCTACGGCTCTTCATATCCAGTATAATTGTGTTTAAACCATTAAATAATAAATTAAATAAATTTCTATTATATTTGTATGTTTCTCTTTAATATTTATATTTTATTTTAAAAAATATAAGTCGCAGCATCATCTGCAGGGTCTCTCTAGGTTTAATGAGACTATTCTCTTATTCTAAATTTAACACTAATATATATATTGTCGTGTGGACACTACAACAGAATACTTACCGTCCCCTGGCGCTAGAACTACTAGTCGGAGGCAGCCACGGCGCCAGCGTGGAGTTGGCCGCACATTGGAACATGCCTGCGTCTACTCGCAGCACGCCTTGAATTCGAAGAGACGTTCTAGACGGGAAGATCAACATTCAATAAATTTCACACGTGGTAGAGCCACGCTATATTATGGTTGTAGTATGAATGGGTCGGCTCGTCCGCGGTAGGACAACGCTCTCACAGAATACCAGCATCAAATAGCAGTTTAATGCTGTTGTGTTTCGTATGGTGAGTGTAGAGAACCGGAGACCCATTTTACTTGAAACGAGGAATTCCATCTTAGTATTCATGGGTGAAAATCTCAAAACATCAAAATCTCCCAAAAACTTCGCGATGTGATACGTTAACATATTGTGAAGAAGTTTTTAAACAAATTATTTTCATAAGGCAATTTCATATACACACGATAGAAGTGAAAACAAAACTAATATTATAATATCATGTGCAAAACAAAAGTAATATTATAATATTATTATAATACGTAAGAATAAATACGTAATTATTGGAACGATGCTCTCCATCAGACAGTAAACGTTCAGCAGCTACGTTTACTACGTTAGTTGACTAATGGAGCCGACTAAACCCGATTTAGCGTCACCGACACGAGCGTGACGGTTCACTTTTATATAATAAGGATGATAAACCAGCACACAGTCCACCTGATGGTCAGTCTGTGCTGTAGACAATAGAATTCTACACTTATCCTCATTTAAGAATCAAAATTTTCCAGTGAATAGGGTCTCCGGTTCTCTACACTCACCATACGAAACACAGCAGCATTGAGCTGCTATTTTACGCTGGTACTCTGTGAGCGTGGTCCTTTCTTGGTTGAGCAGACTAATATAGCTGCAGCGTGGCTCTAACACCTAGCTAACCTTTCATTCGCTGTTCATAAAGAACGTGCCAAAAGTTTCACTTCAAACAAAGTACCCGTCGAGCAGTGCGATGTCCCTGCTGTTGGGGGAGAGCGGTTCGCCGTCCTTCAGCCAGGAGACGGCGGGCGGCGGCCGGCCGCGGGTCTCGCAACGTAGTGTCACGTCGCCACGAGGGTGTGCCTTGGCCAACGCGCCGCCGGGCAATGTCACTCGAGGCCCCATCAGAAATTCATTCATCCATACATTACAACCCAAAGACGTGTATGTATACTACTAGACAGACACTCGAGGCGCCGTCTGAAATTCATTAATTCATACATTACAACCTAAAGACTTGTATGTATACTACAACACAGGCACTCGAGGCCCCATCAGAAATTCATTCATCCATACATTACAATTCAAAGACCTGAAAGAAAGAAATTAACCGACAAACGACTTTGCGAGATTTACCTGTGTAGATAAACAGGATCTGATTGATTTTAATTTTTAAAATTTTCAAATTATGTAAATACGAGTACTTAAATCTCGCGACAAGCTTTTATATCATATGAATTGTGTAATGACGTTATAAGTTGATAGTAAAAGTTTTAAAGGAAAAGTTTATTTTATTCTTTTAAAAAAAATACTTTTAATTTATTATGTATATTTTTATTCTACTTCAGATAAGTACCTTTATTTTGTATTTCGAATTGCATAAAAACACTAACTGTCGTAAATGAAAATACAACTGCCATCTTGCGTAGCATATTTACCGTATATACACAGCTGTTGATCGCCCGCGACCGCGCCAGCTAACCAATAGATGTAACAAAGTTTTATTCTGAATAGCCGATCTCGTAGTATACATAGAAATCTTTGTTACAACCTATCAAAGTCCACTGCGTAACCTAGTTATTTGCTGTAGTTACCACGCCTGGCATATGGATTAAAAACCGCAGTTTTTTTTGTTTTCTAGTTGTAAGAAAGACACTGCCGTCCATCACGACACCCACGAGATGGTATGGGGTAGTGGATATTCTAAGACCGCTAATATACGGCTGTGTGGATATCGATCATATTTATTGTAGAAATAAGGGCAATCCAACATACAGTCCATCTGCAATAATTGTTTGCTGTAGTCTATACACTGGTTATGAATGAATCGGTATTACAATAAGAAAAATTGTGCAAAATTATAAGAAAAATATTTTTGAGAGTTCTTATTAACTAACGTATACATAGTTTAAATTGATTCCGCTAGATGTCGTTACTAGGTTTTTAAAACGGTAACAAAATGTTTCCTGACATGTACTCCTCCTGCCGTTGAGCCGCGTCAACTTATAGTGCATACAGTACCTATACGCTTAAATTGTTTCTATTTCGTAGCTTATTCGACTACCTGCTTTCGTTTTCGGTTGTTTGTTATTTGCTTTATGATTTGGTTAAGGTTGAATGGATTTATATTTGCTTTCATTTTTGGATTTGTGTATTTTCTTGGATCGGTTTTGTTGATTTGGTTGGTATTCCTTTATACATATTTAGACTCTGGCTTTGATTTTGGATTTTGTTTATTTAGAATCGTGAATTGGTTTTCG
>JAGSMP010000946.1:0-83066 GCA_029286625.1 Parnassius orleans
TCGGTATTACAATAAGAAAAATTGTGCAAAATTATAAGAAAAATATTTTTGAGAGTTCTTATTAACTAACGTATACATAGTTTAAATTGATTCCGCTAGATGTCGTTACTAGGTTTTTAAAACGGTAACAAAATGTTTCCTGACATGTACTCCTCCTGCCGTTGAGCCGCGTCAACTTATAGTGCATACAGTACCTATACGCTTAAATTGTTTCTATTTCGTAGCTTATTCGACTACCTGCTTTCGATTTCGGTTGTTTGTTATTTGCTTTATGATTTGGTTAAGGTTGAATGGATTTATATTGGCTTTCATTTTCGGATTTGTGTATTTTCTTGGATCGGTTTTGTTGATTTGGTTGGTATTCCTTTATACATATTTAGACTCTGGCTTTGATTTTGGATTTTGTTTATTTAGAATCGTGAATTGGTTTTCGTTGTTTTAGGTTGTTTAACAATATTTCAAAGGAATATTAATAGTATAGATAGTGTATACGGTACCTATACACCACTTCTTTTTTCGTTGGTTATATTTATATTGACTACTGCTTTCGATTTCGGTTTCTGCGATTTGTTTTGTGATTTGGTTTAAGTTGATTCGATTTTTTGGCTATCGTTTTCGGATTCGTGTTGTGTCTTGAATTGGTTTTGTTGTTTGATTTTAAAAATATTTAAAAGGAATATTTATTCCTTTTAGATATTTTGGATTCTTTAAAAAATATTTAAAAGGAAATTTAATTCCTTTAGTTATTTTAACGTTTTTTATAAATAGGTTTTCTTCTTCACAATGCCTCGCAAACGTAAGTCCAGCCCAAGAGTATCTTCTCAAAGACAAGCGAAAGATTAGCTCGATCGCTAGAATCTTTGAAGATGCTGAACTGAGAGGCAAGAACAAGCAGAGTGTCAGGCTGCTTTTAGAGCATCTGAGACATCTTCTCAACGTCATGAAGGCGTCTTGAACAGACAGAGCGTCAGGCTGCTTTAAGGCTTCAAAACACCTTCTCAAGTCAGCGAAGGCGTCTTAAATGGCAGGCGTCAAGCTACTTTAAGAGCTACTGAAACACCTGCCAAAGTCAGCAAAGGCTTCTTGAACAGGCAGAGCGTCAAGCTACTTTAAAATTACTGAAACACCTGATCAAAGTCAGCAAGGCGTCTTGAACAGGCAGAGCGTCAGGCTGCTTTAAGAGCTTCCGAAACACCTTCTCAAAGTCAGGAAAGGTGTCTTGAACAGGCAGAGCGTCAAGCTACTTGAGGAGCTTCTGAAACACCTTCTCAAAGTCAGCGAAGGCGTCTTGAATAGGCAGAGCGTCAAGCTACTTTAAGAGCTTCTGAAACACCTGCTCAAAGTCAGCAAAGCAGTCTTGAACAGGTAGAGCGTCAAGCTACTTTAAGAGCTACTGAAACACCTGATCAAAGTCAGCAATGGCGTCTTGAACAGGCAGAGCGTCAATCTACTTTGAAAGCTATTGAAACACCTGCTCAAAGTCAGCAAAGGCTATTCGAACAAGCAGAACGTCAGGCCGCCTTAAGAGCCGCGGAAACACAGATGAACTCAACACAGACTCATTGAGCAATTTGAACGTCAGTCTACTATAAGGGCATCTGAAACACCAGAACAGACACAGGCGCGAAGAGATGCAAATGCACAGCTCAAGCTGAACGCCGACAAAATTTTCAAAGAAACAATTGGTCGGTTTTAATGACGCAGCATTCAATTATGATCCGTTGATTGATTATAAAAATCACAGGTTAGTTGTTATCGGACTGATGGACAAGGCGTGTCGATTTTGCAGCGCTTTAAAATGGAAAGATGAGACCGCAGGCATGTGCTGTTCCAATGGCAAAGTGTCTCTTCCGTTACTTGGGAACCAGAAGAACAACTGAAAACTCTCTTTTTATGATGCTAATGAGTCACGGCGCTTTTAAACAGGATCCGGAAATATAACACATGCTTTCAAATGACGTCCTTCGGAGTTGACCGGGAAATAATAATGCCGGGATTTTCGCCTACATTTACGGTGCAAGGCAAATTTATCATAGAATAGGTTCACTTTTCCAGCTGAAAACGAACAGCATAAAGTTTTACAAGTATATTTTATGGGTGACGAAAGTTGAGTAGACCGTCGCTGTAATTTATCCAGGGTTGAGAGACACAGTGTTCAAAATTCAAAGATTCTTGCATGAACGTAACATTTTAGTCAAAACATTTAAAACTGCTTTAGAAAACCTACCTGAAGAGGATTATAAAGTCGTCATTCACCAGATCGGACCCCTCGGAGAGCATGAAAGGCGCTACAATGCACCTTTGATAAACGAAACAGCCGTAATTAGTGGTGATCAATTTTCTTCACGAGACATTGTCTTGCGAGCACGTGATGATACGTTGCAACGGGTAGCCGATACACACAAGTTTTATGACGATCTGCAATACATATTGATTTATTGCAAAGGACAAGAGGGTTATCATTTTCAAATTCCACTCATTAACCCGGTCACAAAGGAGCCTACTCCGAACAAAAAAGTATCATGTATGGATTTTTATGCGTATCATATGATGTTGCGAGAAAATGATTTTAACCTCTTAGCCCGGTGTAGACAATTATTTCATCAATTTTTGGTAGACATGTATGTGAAGGTAGAAAGTGAACGTCTCCGTTATATATCTTTAAATCGAAAAAAAACTGCGCGTTGAGAATTATATACATTTACAAGATGCAGTTTCTAGCGACGACAATGTAAACCCCAGAGATTTAGGTAAAATGGTAATTCTGCCCTCATCATTCGTTAACAGTCCCCGCTACTTACATGAGTACAACTTACGGAAGACCTGATCTTTTTGTTACTTTTACTTGCAATCCCACATGGAAAGAAATAACCGAGGAGCTAATGCCGGGCCAAAAAAGTACTGACAGACACGATTTAGTTGCTAGAGTATTTAGATTAAAAGTACAAAAATTTATGTATGTAATTAACAAAGGGAAAATTTTCGGAGGTGCAGTGCTTCATGTATTCAATTGAATGGCAAAAGAGGATTACCATGTGCCCATTCTAATATGGCTTAAAGAGAAGTTGCGGCCCAGCCAAATAGACGACATAATAAGCGCCGAGATTCCGGATCCTGAGCAAGATAAAGAATTGTATGATACCATCGTCCGAAATATGAGTCACGGTCCATGTGGAGCACGAAATTCAATATCGCCATGTATGAAAGAGGAAAATGTACAAAAATTCCTAAACAGCTATTAAAAGAAACAGTGCACAATGACAATGGCTACCTTTATACAGACGCAGAGCTCCGAAGATGGTGGCAGGAAAGTTACAATCAAATCTCTCTCTGGAGCGTTCGAAACCTTAGATAACAGCTGGATTGTCCCGTATTCGCCCATTCTATGTAAAATGTTTAATGCCCACTTTTTTTTCGGCGGTAGGTGTAGAAAAAGTCAACATTGTGCTCCTAAGTTTAATCTTAATTAAAATCGTATTTAATTACATTTAGTTCTCTGTTTTACGTATAATTTAAGTTTATTTACAGTTCAGTTTAGTGAAATATAAGGTGCACAGTTTAGTGTTGTAATTTTGCCTTTGTACCAACCTACCGGCTAACCTACAAACTATCTGCTCATTCACTTCACAAAATTTCTTATTGCACTTCACTGCACTCTAAAATGGCATCATACGACATGGTTTTGGAAAATCAGCTAACCATTGAAGCTAACTTGTTGAAGAAATTATCCGATTTTGAATCCTACTCAAACCGTCAACAGCACAAGCAAGCACCTCCACTTTACGTCTTCATGAGGAATTTCAGGAGTTCAAAGCTCAAGTCTGGAGCATAATGAGTTTACTTCGGCAACAAATATCGAGTGTGCAAAGTCTATTGAAATAATTGAGATGAGACACCGTAAAATATCTCTTGTTTCATGGTGTACCAGAAGATACTGCTGGAGCCTCTCCGATTATTTTGTTGAACTTTTGCAAATGAGCTTGGGCTTCAAAATTTTACTAGTGATGCTCTGAAAGTATGTCATCGTCTTGGCAAAATCACTGAAGGCAAAATGTCCCCATATTAGTACGCTTCTCTGATCCTTTACTTAGATCGACTGTTTAGAGAAAAAGGTGTGTTTAAGGAACATCTGTTGTTGTATCCGAATTTAACTTTCTAACGACAGTCTCTCTTCCTACTTGCTCGCAAACGTCTGGGCATACGCAACTGCTGGACCACAGATGGTAATATTTTTATTAAGGCACAGGGACGGTACGCGTCATCGTATTTATCGTGAGGAGGATCTTTCTATTTTTGCTGATACTACGAATAAGCAACCTGCCTTTGCTGAGAAAAAGCCCGAACTGTCAACCAACTCCTTGTGGCTACGGCTTCCTCAGACAACATTTGAGATCAAGAGATATGCCGTGTTAAGAAGTGATAAGTAATATTTGTTGCTTTACACTGGTTACAATAAAATGTTGTTTTCTGTTTATATACTTCAAAGATTATACATTGTTTTTTTTTCCATCTTTTGCACTTATTATGAATTTGTGTTTTGTTGTAGGTCTAGTATTGGTTTAGTTTTATTGTTTATAATGTGCTAGAGTAAGTAAATGTTTACAATTTAACATAACCCATATACATACCGCAAGATATTTGTAATCTATGATTTTTTTAGTCTTGCTTATTGTTGTCTGGACTCATTTTAATTCCTCTTTCTTCATCATGGGTGATGTGTATATTATACAAAAACTGCAAATTATTGTCTTATGTAAGATTTAAATAATGTATATTTTAAATTGTGTAACTTTTGTTGATAAACTGTTGTTATTATAATATACTTATTATTGATAACCGGCGCGTTGCTGCCTCAGAAAATAATTGTTGAAATATCGTTTTAAATTTGGAAGAGTTATATTGTTTAATTAGGTCTTTAAAATAAATTTGTTGGTATGATACGCGCGCCACCTACAAAGTTAATTATAGTACTATGCCTATAACCTTAAGTGTATGCAATAAGTTGACAAAGTTTTATATCAATCTGATGAACGGTATGACAGTGCATAAAGCACGAACAAACATAAATTAATTTATATATATTAGATGTACATTTTGTTGAGCTTGATAATATGTTTTCTGCTAGGTTAGCCGGAGGGATTGATAATTTTTTTTTGTGCTCGTATTATTATTTTTTCTTGCATTTATTCCTTAGTATTTTGTATTTATATATATTTTAATTTTATTATATATGTTATATAGTATTCTTAAATAGGTACATTTTTTATGCTGTTCTAATTTATATTATGGTATGTTGTCTGATGATGATTCATTCTATTCTGCTTGCGATTCTTCACAAGCTTAGATTCTTTGATGAACCTGAAACTCTGCGTAATTTGCTAGATAACTCTTTTGTTAACTTTAACTCTTCGTTCAACGTCTGCCATATTAATGCACAGAGCATTCCCTCACATTATGCTGATCTTTTAGAGACTTTCTCCTCTTCTTCTTCAACTGTGCAGGCCATTCTTATTTCGGAAAGTTGGCAAGCCTTCACTTTCAACTTTCTCTAGCTTACCCGGGTTTGTCTTAATCAGGAATGACAATTGCTTGAGGGGTGGAGGTGGCGTCGCCATTTACCTCGTTTTAACCTTTCTTTTTCGGTCATTGCTTCGTCACCTTCACAATATTCTGCCTCTGCCGAATATTTATTCCTGGAAATTCAGGTGGGACGTTCCAGGCTCGTTCTGGGTGTCGTTTACTGTCCCCCTTCTGTAGAATATTTCTCTAGCTTAGAAACCGTCATGGAATCTCTCAGTGCGGACTACCTACATCACATTATCATGGGCGACTTTATTGACCTTCTCAAAACATCTACTCAAAGGACTAAGCTCCTTAATATCTTATCCTCAGTTAACCTATCCATTCTTCCTTGCTCTCCTACACCACAATCCTGATTCTCCAGACACGTGGCTTGATTTAATCATAACCTCCTCTCCAACTAGTAGTTAACTATGGTCAGTTGTCTGCTTACGGATTTTCGCGCCATGATTTACTTTACCTTGCATATAAACTAAAACCACCTAAATCTAAACCGGACACCATCATGATACGTTTGCAGAATGGACCCTGCTAATTTAAAAATGATGCGTCATGCATAGATTTTTCTTCGGTGTATGGTGCGTCTTCAGTGGACGATAAAGTTTCAATTTTCACTGATTTAACTCTGAAACTGTTTGATGTCCATGCGGTGCGAGCTAATGAGGTTAAGGCCTCCAGCTCCGTGGATTACGGGGATTTCGCATGGCAATGACTCGTCGTGACAGGGCTTTAGAAAATTCAAGCGTGACAGGTGTGATGACAACTGGCGTTCGTATAAAGTGGCTCGCAATCGCTGTAACCACATGTGAAAAGCGAAGCGTTGCTATTTCCATGAAAATATTTCTAACTCTTCTTCGGCCGATGTATGGAAGTTCCTCAAATCTCTTGGTATTGGTAAGCACTCTGAAATAAGTCATAAAATTTCTTTTCCTCTTAATGACCTTAATTCTCATTTTCAGCTGGTTCTACATTATCTTCTATCATTAAGTCCACTACAATTTCTGAAATTACTTCTCTGTACATCTCAACATGAACCATTTTCATTCTCGTTTGTCTCTGTCGACGAAGTTCGTAAAACTTTTGTATCTATTAAATCCAAAGCAGTGGGCTGTGATAATGTAAGTCGCCTATGATCTCTTCTGTTCTCGAAATTTTTCTCTCAGTCATAACTCACATAATCAATTCTTCCTGTTGTCTGGGGTCTTTCCTGCTTCTTGGCGTAAAGCTCATATTATCCTCTTCCCAAAATTTCAAACCCCACTCAACTCAACAACTATAGACCTATTTCTATCTTACCCTTTCTATCAAAACTTCTTGAATCTATAGTTCACCAACAATTGTCTGCTTTTATTTGTAGAAATAACTTGCTATCTCAGTTTCAATCTGGCTTTCGGCCTGGACACAGCACTACCACTGCACTTCTCAAAGTCACAGAGGACATTCGAGAGGGCATGGAGAATAGAAAGGTCACAGTACTTGTATTGATTGATTTTACAAATGCGTTCAACATGGTTGACCATGATATCCTCCTTGCCATGCTTCAAAATCTCAAATTTTCGTCTACTGCTGTAGACTGGTTTTCTTCCTACCTTTGTGGCCGGTGGCAAGCTGTCATTAATGGTCGTGACATATCTGACTGGTGTCAGCTCTCTACTGGCGTGCCACAAGGTGGAATATTATCTCCACTTCTGTTCTCCATTTTTATTAACTTTCTCTCTTCTCAACTTAGCTGCTCTTACCATCTTTACGCTGATGACCTGCAAATTTATGTTCAAGCAGACGTCAACTCTCTGTGTGACGCTATTGCCAGACTAAATACGGATTTAACAAATCTCCACAGTTGGTCTTGTAAGTTTGGTATTGGTGTGAACCCCAATAAATGCCAAGCTATAATAATTGGTAGTGCTCAACAACTGTGTAAGCTTGACGTCCATTGCGTTCCACCTGTCACGTTTGATAATTCTATCATACCGTATTCTGACAGCGTTAAAATTTGGGTATCTACTGACACAACCTTAAGTTGGTCCACCCAAATTCAGAATATCAGTGGTTCTGTTTTGCTAAGCTCAGTGCTTTGAACCACCTCAGAAACTTTCTTCCGGTCAAGGTAAAGATAACTCTGGTGCAATCTCTTATTTTGCCTATTATTGACTATGCTGATGTATGTTTTCCTGATCTCAATGAGGTTTTCCTTGATAAGCTGGATCGTCTCGTCAATAACTGTATCCGTTTTATTTTTCGTCTTCGCAAGTTTGATCATGTATCCTCATTTCGCACTCAGCTTAAATGGCTACTTAACACAGTTTTTTCTATTTTATTCGATAACCACTATCCAAATTATCTGAAACATAAGTTTCAGTTTCTGCGGGACACTCATGACAGACAGCTTCGTTCATCGGAGACTCTTGCTCTCTTTATACCCCTTCACCGTTCGAGTTTCATATCTTCATCGTTTGCTGTCCAAGCCGCGCGTCTATGGAATGACCTGCCTGAAAAATTAAGACAACCTACCTGCAAACAAACATTTAAGAAAAACATTCGAGATCATTTTCTAAAATTGCTTTACAACTTCTAAATGTTTCCGTCATCATTAGTATATTACGTATCTTTATGTATTATATTATTTTCTTACAATATATAAATTTATATACTGTGTATATTGATATATGTATATATTATTGTATGTATGTATGTGTGTATATATGTATGTATATATGTATATATGTATAGTATGTATATATATGTGTGTATATATTTATTTGTAACCACTTCATATTAGTTATATCACTGCCTTAAGGTTGACTGGCAGAGAATGCTTTAGCATTAAGTCCGCCCTTTGTTCCTTTACTTTATGTGTAAGGTTCAATAAAGTTTAAATAAATAAATAAAAATTAATGTAGAAGCATGTAGCTTTGTCCGCGCAATCAAGTATATCTGTAAGTACATAAATAAAGGAAGCGACCAAGCAATATTTAATCTCAGGAGTGAAGGTGAAGCAAATCCTGTTAATGAAGTACAGACCTTTCAAGCAGGGGCGTTATGTCAGCAGTAACGAGGCAGCGTGGCGTCTCCTTATTTCCCTTACACGAGGCACCCAACAGTAACTCACCTTCCTGTGCACTTAGAAAATGGAGCGTATATATTTCACAAAGAAATTTCCAAGAAAGAATTGCATCACCGCCAAAAACTACACTAACAGCTTTCTTTAAATTTTGTCAAACGACCCTTTGCAAAAACGTTGTTATATTCTGAAGTCTATTATACTTGGAACACATCTAGGAAGGTGGAAACGCTGTATTCAAGGCGCGCCTGTTGCAAATTGGCCGGGTAAAGTCATCAGATGCCGTTGGTCGTGTATACCGTCCATGTAACTAATTTTGAATGTTTCTGTTTACGATTGCTGCTGCACCATGTTCGGGGTCCTAAAGGATATAAAGACCTTAAAACTGTCAACGGTCAAATGCGCAACTTATAGAAGCATGTGTAGCTCTGCATCTTTTAGAAAACGATAATCACTGGGATGAAACCATGGAGGAAGCTGTGCAGTGCCAGTCACCAGCAAAATTAGGATCTTTATGCAACTCTCATATCATCTTGCGGGTTATCTAATGCACATAAATTGTGGGACAAATATAAAAGTACATGGCGGAAGATATTTTGCGAAGGTTACAGCAGACACACGCAGACATGACATACTGAAATTATTAGCAGCTTGCCGGAAAAATGCTTTTTTCAAGTGCGCTCAATTGACAAAGTATTAGGACAAATTGAATCTGGAAATGGTGCACTTTTCTTTTTAGATGCCCCTGGAGGAACTGGGAAGACATTTTTGTTAAATTTATTATTAGCGCAAGTAAGATAAAATACATACTTTGCTTGGCCGTAGCTTCCTCCGGTATAGCCGCCACGCTGCTAAGCGGGGCACTGCACACATTCTGTTTTAAAACTCCCTCTAAATCTAGCCCAGGAAGAATCGCCGATCTGCAACTTTAGCAAAAAATAGTGCACGGTATAATGCTACGACAATGCAAACTTTAGTGTGGGACGAAAGTACAATGTCGCATAAAAAGCTGTAGAAGCACTAAATCGAACGCAGGATTTGCTGCAACACCGATTTAATGGGAGGAATGGTGGTTTTACTGGCTGATCTAACAGAAGCGCTCACTATCCAAAGTTAGGTTAGGGTCTTATCGTCGGTGGCAACCTGCCGTACATCTAATTAGCTATTTTCTTGTCCAAAACAAAATTAAAGTACACAATAAGAAAACGAGTATAACTACTAGAGCGTTCCCTCGAGCGACGGTCGAGGCAACATAAACACTACACCGTACGCGACGGTCAAAGTAACATCATATATTTCGTTTGGCATACCGAAATGTCAAGACAGGCAGAAGTGCCGAACTAAGTGACTTCCATAACAGAAGGCAACTAGATGAATGCTGTGTGCAGAGACCAAGTGGAAGGCGCGGAATCAAAACTTATAGACAATGTGTACAAGCTCATCTAAAATATAACTACTTTTAGTAATCATGCTATCTGAAAACTCAAAAATTGATAAATTTCAAAGGGTAAGTGACAGATAATTAGCCGTAAAGTTAACCCTCTAATAACGACCATGATTTAATATAATGTCTGCAAATGTACTATAAACCGGCACTGCCGGCAGTGAGAAGAAAGCGTTATGGAAAAATCTTTATATTCTTGAACAGAATATTACCCAAGAAGAAACAGTTCATCTGGGCCGTGACTTAAATGGCCATGTTGCAGTAACACTAACGCTGAAAGATGGCATAATAAAGGCTTTGGCTGTGCAATAGTGGTGGAGACTATTATAAATTTCGCATCTAGCTGCGACCTAATCATTATATACGAAAAAGAAAATAAATACCAAATTACTTACTAAATTGGAGAACATGTCACGTAAATTGACGTCGTTCTTGGCGCAGAAATTTGATCTACAAAATAGACTGGAAGGTCATCCGGGAGAGGGAAGAGAACCGCTCATGACTCATCATATATTATTGGTCACTTCACACAGGCTTCCGATTGAAATTAATAAAAACTAAACAGAAAGTTTTCGGGGCTTTGGATTAGAGCACGAAGAGGACGGAGCGTTGACTTAATTAGACGTGACCTATCCAACTTAACGTTTAGGTTCAGTGTGCCTGTCACCATTCGGTGATCACTGCCAGTTTTCACCTTCGCGCTCACTGAGACATCACTGTACAGTTTTCTTCTGGTCGTCATAATGAAGTCAATCTCATTTTTTGTCGAACCGTCAGGGCTCGACCAGGTCCACTTTCTGTGGGGCCGCTTTTTGAAGAAAGAGTTCATCATAAAGAGTTCCTCTTTCTCCATAAATTCGGCCAGCTGCTGGCCCCTTCGGTTCCATTGCCCTATCCCGAATTTTCGTACATTCAGCTCACCGTTCTTTCTTGTGCCTAGTTTTGCGTTGAAGTCTCCCATTAACACTGTATAGTGGGTTTTGGAAGAATGCATGGCTCTAGAGATATACTCATACATTTCCTCCACCTCCTCATCGGGATTTGCCGAGGTTGGTCCGTAAACCTGTATGACCTTAAGCGAATACCGTTTAGTGATTCTGAGTATAAGATACGCAATCCTCGTCGACATACTCCCTATCTTTACAACGTTGTTAACGAGAGACTTGTGGACCCCTCCCGGTGATAGAACAAGTTGCCAGATTCGAGTACTTCCGTATCCTCGCCCTCTCTTCGGAACTCGGATAATCCTATAATATTCTAGCGCAACTTGTCTATCTCTTCTTCCAGCTCCAGGATCTTCTCGTGAGTCCTCAAGGTGCGTGCGTGCGTTATATGTTGCCAGGTCGCATCGTCGTAGGTGGCAACCGAACTTCCACCGGAAATTCTTAGCACTCCCTGCCCCGCCGTTACCATGGTCGCCACCGATTTAGAATATTAAAGTCATCATCATCATCATTACTGCCTAGCAAAAATTCACGGCTAAAAATAGGCGTAACTCATAAATTGCCTCATACCGGAGGATAGTTGCCATAGTTGTCACGGTTAGCAAGCGGGTAAGCAACTGCGGTTTTTTATTATTTTTGAGTTTTGATCAAGAAGATGCTGCTGGTGATCTCTCAACCTTGTTTTACACTACATTTTATAAAAATAGTATATATCAAATTATATAGTGATCTGAGACAGGGCGTACGCGTTCTAAGCTCAAGTCTAGTTTCTGTGATGTTAGTTCTGTTAGCCTACACCGCTCTTACAGCTTTATCGGTCTCAGGGCTATAAAAGGGGGTAGGGAGATTATTTATTTTAGTGCAACGTTGCAGGCGCGACGTTACACTAAAATCGATAATCTTAGAGGGATAATATTGTGTTCAGTTCTGTGATCACATTAACATAACATGGATGAGTTGTCTAACGGCCGTCCGAACAGGGGGTAACGGGCCCCGGCTCTGACGGCTAACTCGTATCGTTCGATGTTCTGGGCCGCAAGTTTTTATTGCTTTTCGCCGTATCAGAAAGATTCGCCTCTGCCGCCTCTTACGACACCTACGGGAAGATATGGGGTAGTGGGTATTCTTACCCGCCACTACACGGGATTATCACATGTTAATAATTAAAGGATTATTATTGAAAACTAAGTTAAAAAAATCGCTTTTAATATTAAAGAATATCACAAAGACATATTGATCAATTATTATTAAGAATAATTACGGTATTTAATCATGTGATAAATTGTTGTAAAATTCTTTGAAATCTTGTTTAATTTGCTGTAGGTCATTGTATTTTTGAGCTTTAATTTTGAGTCTGGTTTGGTGCAAATTTTGCATTTCATCAAAAAGTTCCTTTCCTTTGGGGCAGCAATTTCCCGATGTATAATATACGAGTGCCTACATATCGGTGACTTTAGGTTCTCGCGCTGATTGCCTGGGGCCAATGGTTTTGTAACTTAAATGTTAGTGAAATCTTTAAAAAAAAAATTCCTTTAACATCAAACGGATTGTTTCGGGCGTACTAATTAATTTGAACATAGTCTGCAGAAACATTTATGATCGTATTACGCATTCTCCGTTCTATTTAGGAATGCATGATTTCATTCACCTCCATTTGTGTATGGCCGACTCTCAAAATATAAATTCTATGGTTATAGTAGTATATACTTGATTTGTGAATACGACAAAAATTTAAAAATCTAACAATCACTGATTTCACTTCAGCATCCTATTTTACACCCTAATCATTATGATTATATTTCCACCGAATCCTATTATAAAATCGTATCATCAAAGTTTTACCAAGATCCTTATTATCTTATAATTATAAAATTACAGCCTATATACGTCCCACTGCTGGGCACAGGCCTCTCATTTCTGAGAGGGTTTTAGGCAAGAAAATGTCCGCCGCGCTGCCCCAATGCGTGTTGGCGAACTTCACATGTCTTCGAAATATATTTTTTTTCTTATTTCAGACATGCAGGTTTCACGATGTTTTCTTCACCGCCGAGCGCGTGGTAAATCAGCACTTAAAATTGCAATTAACAATTTCATTGGTGCCGGCGGGGATCGAACCCGCTACCACGGCTGCTAATCTTATAATTATGAAAAGTATTATTATTAATATAAGTAAAATTAACAATAATTAAAATGAAAAGATATAAGAAAAAATCACAAGATTATATTAAGGTTTTTGACAAAGGAGAAATTAAGAGAAATTGTCTAAAATGTCAACTTGATGAATAATATTCATTCATTTATAAAAAAATATAAATAAAAAGTTATCATATTAAGAATAACATTACCAGTGTATATAAGCCGAAGTTACGAAATAGCCCAGAATACAACAGCAGCCGTAAACAACGCTCTATCTCCGAAACGAGACGCCTCGAACGCTGCCAAATTGCCTGATACGCCTCTGCGGGCTTCCTCTTTGAATAGTGTTGTAACAAAATCGTACAACTGAGCAAAAAGTTATTGAGTATTACAAATTATTTATTTCGTTTTATAGACTAGCTCAAAACGTTTTCCACAATTTTATTATAATTTAAGTTGTATAAGGTATAGGATTTTTTTATAAATTCTACTTGTAAATCTTTTAAGTATTTTGTTTTAATCCGAATATATAAATATTTAAGATAGAAATCAAATTTATTTGCCTTTCTATTATATATTGAGAACTTATACATTCAGTAGGTTTCACAAAATGAAACATAACTTTCGAGTATCGTAAGGACGCATGCATCCTGTTTGACATCAATGAAACTAGTAAATGAAATTATTTTAAGCGGTAATTGACCACGTGCTCAACGGTGAAAAAGCTTACATGTCTGAGAAATTATAAATATTTGAAGCTCATGTAAAGCTTGCTGTTCTAAAAACCTTCTGAGAAATAAGAGTTGACCTATACTCTGCAGGGGGACATGTGAAGGCTGTAATTTTTAAATAAATTTAATTTTTAATAAAGATTATAAATAATGCGTTAATAGTTCTTTATGTCTCATGGTCTGTAAACTGAAACAGACGGCAAACATTTTATAGTGAATTTCGCTTCAGTAAGTGTGATTACTGTGTTCATATGATCAAGTGACGTTTGTCGCTGTCGGTATAATTAACACATGTAAAGCTCATCTGCATCACGTTGTGTTGTTGTTATAATATTATACAAATGTGTTTATGATTTTCGAGAGAATCCTATACATATGTCGAATTAGTTAAGAAAAAAATGTATCATATACACGATATTAGACTAGTTCTTCTCTTTTTGTGCACTTATACGTGCGTTATCATTTATTAGTTACGTAAAACGTTCAGTGTACTGACAAACCAGCACACACAGTCCGCCTGATGGTAAGTAGTTGCTGTCTCTGATCCATTGACATACGTCTACATCTATCCTTGATTATGGATCAAAATGTAGATACGTTGTCACCTCTGAGGACTAAAATGGAATGCCTCGTTTCCAGTTATAAAGAACACTGGTTCTCCATACTCATCTTACAAAACACATCAGAATTAAGCTGCTATTTCACGCTGGTATTCTGTTTGAGGTGGTTCTCCCGGTCCAGCGGACTTATTCGTGCTACAACTATGATATATCTGCAGCGTGGCTTTACTACGTGTAAATATAGAATTAATTTTAATTACCAACTTTTATAATTTAACGGGGTAAGAACCATATCATTTCATTTAAATGAGTGGTATTCGATTAAGTATGAGATTATTATAAAGACGTTTCACGGTCTAAAATTATAGTTTATAGTATATACTTGCAAGCTATTTATATAAATATTATATGCACGGCCAAGTAATCATCCAAAAATGTTGTCGATAGTTCATTTCGTGTATAAATGTATGCAATTAGATACACAATAACAAAATAATTTAAGTGTATTTTACGACTTTACCGTTACCATTACAGCATATCAAAAGTCCATTTCTGAACACGGGCCTCCCCCATGGATTGCCTCGGGGTTATTTTCATATTTAGTTTATTTGCCATAGTTACCACGCCTGGCAGGCGGGTTGGTAACCGCAGTTTTTTTCATACTTTAGTTGTTATTATGTAGATGCTGCTGCCCATCTGCTGGTTTGTTTCCCTCTGTCGCCTCTTACGACATCTTATTATATACCATATTATTAATCAATCAAAAAGAAGGTACAATTATTATCGGTCTAAAGAAGAACTGTGGTTTTCATTAAATTGCGAATAGGGAAGGTGTACATAAATTAGACAATTAAGTAAAAGCTAAAAAAAATATTAAAACACAAGATTATGACAGTGATAGGTATGATAAATATAATTAAGGACGGGAATTATCATGGTATGGATGATCTTACACCGCCACCACACGGTCAACTTTTAGTTTTAGATCTTTGTGGCTTATTAATCAGCCTGTAATAGTCCGCAGATAGACACGTACCTCCCCCATTTTAGGAAGGATTTGTCCTGGTTATCGCGCCACATTAGCTGCATTGGGGACTGAAATATTAGATGTATTCCAAATTTAACGCTGCTCCCCGCTGCCGATATGGGTATTTTACATCTGGCATTTACGAGATGGTGACTGTCTCGTTGGTCAAGTGGTCGAAAGCGACTGCTGATCATGGTGTACCCAGGTTCGAATCCCTGATTAATCCAAAATAAGTTATTGGGTTTTTCTCTCAAGAAAAATCATAGTAGCACCCTGAAGTCGGAAAGTTGGCAGTCTTTTACCTCCGTGCGGAAGCAGTAAACCCGTTGGTCGCCTGACTCTCTCGGGTTATCTCGGTTTGCTACCCCATTTGACTATGAAAGTGAGGTAATAGAGGATGCAAGAGTGTGCACAAACACACCTTGTGTGTGTATAATTTTGTCCTACGCAGATGGCTTGTCTCGGTATGGAGGACGATGCCAGATATAGATATGCAATAGCTGCGACATCTTTCGGCATAATAAACTGAAGCTTTTAACTGAACTGGATCTTGATAATCTGTGAAGCATTACATTTTAGTTCTATTGGCAACTGTAATAAATACGGCCACAGGTGTGTAACCTGTAGCCTTATTTATTTGCAGATTGCCACAAGAGTCCATAAGCTATAAAGGCTATTTTCTGTTAAGTGAACTGTTAACGTGCTAGATTAATTTAAACATAAACATGGTTTATAATTTTGTACCCAAACTTCAATTTTAAAGCTGTTTATAAACTTGAATTATTATATAAATAACAAAAGAAAAACACAAGGCTTTGTTCTTCGTGGGCGTTAAAAGACGATTGGACATTTTATGTCATCAACTTTTTCCTCGTTTAAAAAGTGTAATACTACTTTTTCCATTGAGTGTTCAAAATAGAAAACACAATATTCGGATGCATCATTTACACATCTTTGCTACAGATTTGATCGATGAATGGATGATATATTATACATATTATCAGTAACTGACACCTATACCGGATTTATTTTAGTTCTGCACCCACCTGCAATAACATACCCAGTTATCTTTACTGTAATCGATGAAGCATTAGAAGTGTCGGATACACTCGCAATGACAAGGGAATGTTTCTCCACCAAAATTGAAAATCGATTGTATGTGTATGTATTTTGCGCGTCTTTATATCTTTAAAATTAATTGAGATGCTAAATTATTATTCTCGAAAGAGGGCGGCCGCACGTAAAATGATATTGGTGTGGATGTTATCAGCGAAATTAGCAATTAAAAAAAAGTTTTATAAACTGGCAATCAAGTTGTGGATTTCCATAAAAACAAAACTATTTATTGCACCAGTTCTAAATATGTCTTAGTGGTAGCTAGTCAAACGATAAATCCCACCATGATTACTGTGAACTACTGGTTATTTCAAGGTTTTTGACTGTATGTTTCCTAACGGCGGTAACTCATTTCTCAGTTCAAATAGAAGCAGATTTTTGAAGGATGGAAGTTTGGATTCGTAAGTAACTACCTAACGATATCTTGGATTAACGAATTTAACTTGATCTTTATGTTCAGCTTTTCTTCTTCTGCAATCGTCCCATATCTTCTTTCCATGCCTTCTACTTCAAACTATTCTAGACCAGAATAGTTTCTCAGAGTTCTTTTCTTCAGAGTTTTTTCTCAAGATATCAATCTTTTGAGTGGTGTTATTTCATCATATCTTTCATTGAAAAATGATGACATCCGCACCTAAATTTCGTTTCGCTTTAGCTCGTTAATGCAAAAATGTGATGGAAGGTATTTTCGACAAGAATACTATAGTCTTGCAATTTTGGCGTTGACAGAAATGTTATGTGCACATAACACTTTCTTTTAATATAATTCAACCAAACTAGCCATGATACTGCTTTATTTTTTTAGGTTTTATGTGTATATTTTGAAAAGATAGCACTTAATTTATGGTATAAAATGCAGAATGAAACAAACAAAAAAAAACACTCACAACTTTCATTTATAACATTGTATATTTATAAAAAAAAAAACTGATAACAATTTGTATAGAATATACGAATGATCGTGATCGTTTTTCGATAAATTACTCGTTTTGTTTGTATTCTTTTAATACACTGAACACTGTGGTCATGCCGATTCCCAAAATTTCAGCTGTCTTAGAAACACATTTTTTTTTCCGGTACTTCAGTAGGTAATACCGAAGCAGTTTCCTGCTCAAATACGTATTAGTAGACATTGCGTACCATAAGCATTTCGGTAACGCTGAGAAAAGCCCGTGGTCTCTTCTTTTGTTTGCTCGTTTGTTAGCTTTTGCTCGACGTGCTTGGTTGAGGTTCCATATCGTTTGTACGAAACAATATAAAAACACAATAACTCAACAATAACAAACGACTCAACAATAAACACAAATACAACGTAACAAGAAACTAAAGAAAAGCAACAGGAGAACAGCGCGCTGAGAAAATATTCGAGCGATCAGACCAGAGGTTAGAAGCCGAATGAATGACAAGACAAATGACACACAAAATGGCGACCGACACGGCGGGCGCAGGGTGCGTTCCGAAAGTCAGAGCCCCCCCCTCGAATTACAATAGTATTAAATTATTATTCTTACTAACAATATTTTTTCTGTATATTTCAATGATATAATATTCGTCAACAAGTTTCACAATGTCAATCACGATAGATTAATTTAATTTTAGTCATAATCATAAAGTCATCGTATACTAACTGACTGACTAAACGCATCACTATTACAATGAACCTGGCAACATTATTTCATAAAATGACATTAGCATCTATCAGGCAGCTTCGTTTAATTAAAAATACGACTTTAGTGACTACTTTCTGTATTACTTAGAAAAGTGCAAAGATTATAAGTTGACAAGTATATAAGTGATGTACTGTTTATTATGATTGCGCGTCACTGAGTTATGTCGCGTTAAACATCTTCAATTAAATTGCACGATGGTGCTGTAGCTTCGTCCGGTAGGAATCACGAGCTATCAGGTGTTTAAGTTTTAAGTGCGTAAGAGTTTTTATTATATTCGTTGAATCGTACTTATTTGTGTCGTATTAGTAGCTCTGGGTCTAAACGCTCGCTGTAAATTTCGCCCTGGGTTTGATCCGGCAGCAACAATGAAATTTTAATTGCAATTTTAAGTGCTGATTTAGTACGTGCTCGGCGGTGAAGCAAAACATCTAAAGAATAAGAAAAATAAAATTCGAAGACATGTGAAGTTCGCCAATACGCATTGGGGCAGCGCGGCGGATATTTCCTTGCCCTAAAACCCTCTCAGAAGTAAGAGGAGGCCTGTGCCTAGCATAGCGACTTACATAGTCTGTTACTTTAATTTTGTATCGTATGCATATGCAATATTCATATTCGTTTCAGATACAGAAGGGTACCTAATGCTGACAAAAATATCATGTGGAGGTCACGAAAACGTAAAACATTTTTGCACCTAGATAAAATGTTCTAGTGATTGTCAGTCATTTCATACGCGACATTTTCTATAGAAATTAGAACGTTTCAGATAGGGCAAAATAAAAAATAATACAAAATATTATGGGAATGATTTATTAATAATATATACATTTATAATTAATTATAATAAAAATAATGAACAAGCTGCAAGGTTCAACTGATAGTGTTTCTTGTAAACATAATTGTAAAATTGCTGTTCTCATTTTATCAATGGTGAATTGATGAAACGTAGTCAAGATCACTTTATATAAAATATATTTAATTAAATGGGCACATGGCGTATTTGGTCTTCTACTTAAAATTTGGCGGAAATTTGAAAAGAAAGATTTTGTCTGTTCTTAATTATCTTGTGTACACCACTTTTCACAGAAGTATTGTTTACAACTGGCA
This sequence comes from Parnassius orleans, assembly GCA_029286625.1. Taxonomy (NCBI): domain Eukaryota; kingdom Metazoa; phylum Arthropoda; class Insecta; order Lepidoptera; family Papilionidae; genus Parnassius; species Parnassius orleans. Next base: position 19,374 of record JAGSMP010000946.1, read on the forward strand.
TGGTTTCCAAAAACATGATTAAGTGTCAGCTCTATATCGTCAATCAGATCCTGAACTTTTTTGACAATTATTTTTGTTTCTTTTTGTTATATCTTGTAACCTTTTTAAAACTGACACAAAGTCATTAGTTTATTATTTGTTAAATTTTTTTATACAGTTTTTGTACAGTGATTCTCTCCTCTTAGTTTTGGCGTGACTGCAGAATATTATATGGGTACTGAGTAACCGTCAGTTACTTAGCGGCTATAAATTAATATATGTATGTATAGACATACAGATCTACATTTTTTGATTTTATTGTTTTTGGTTGAAGATGGTAAAATTACATTTTTTTCCATACCATTTGATGGGCCTGAGTATAATGCCAGTTGTGCTATTTGGCTGAAGTTATTTTTTATTTTATGCACAATTGCAAACAAAACAATCTCTAAAACAACATTTTACCGCTTCTCTTTCTAATAATAGCTCCTGCACCTGACACTGCGGAATAATTTTTTCTATAAGACCATTTACAATAACAATTTTTGTTAACAGTTATGAGTGTAACATTTTTATCAGCTGCTTTATTCATAGTGCCTTGAGCAACACTTTACCGGGTTCTGTACAGAAAATAATAGTGTTAAAAAAAAACCAAAAAACAGGCGTTTGTAGATAACCGCGTGGGGTTCTTTTTCAGATATTTTTATGATGACGTTAATTTTATAAATATCCACAAAAACATTTACAACAAATGACATCAAGCACCCCACGCTTTTTTACAATAAAATGATTTTTTTATGTTAATCACTGTTTTCTTATTTTAAACTTATTGATAATTATTTTCTACTTCTTAATTCGGTTATCTACAAAAGCGTGTTAATTTAGTTTTTTAAACCATTACTTATGTTATATTTTTTAGTGCGATAAACTACAATACCGTGTTTTTTTGGACCGAAGTTCTTTTACGTGGCTTACAGTAGATTGAACTGGCAGAAATCGTAGTTCTTTTATAAATTAATCGCAAATCCTGAGGATCCTGGCAAGGATAATGAGACAAACTATTTAAATTATTGCATTGTCATCGGTCCTTGATAAGTGCGAAGTTTTAAATCAATGACGTTTGGAAGGGATGAAAATCACATTCAAAATTCCGTTACATAGATACATATCAAGCTAATAAAAGTGTTAAGAATGATGCTGGCTTTGGTATTTTTATTTGAAATAATTGTACGCGTTGTGCTGTAGAAAACTGTCCTAGATATGAATGGCCGCTACCGATGAATATAATACCTGCTATGTTACACCTATTTACATAGAAACTTTAATTATCATCGGCATAAAATTCTAAATAGCACTTTTTACACAAGAAAGTAAACTTTGAGATCAGTCCATTTTGTTTTTCGCTAATTATGAATAGTAAAACAAACCAAGAGGTCCGTGATTTGAAATTTCTTGCAGCTTTTTATAGAAAAGGCCTTATCATAAAATGTTAGTTAATATTTAGCGATCTGATCTGAAAACTTTTAAGTGTGCCAGTCATATATTAATGATGAAATTTTGGTCATTATACTGGAAATAGTCTATTAAATATTTTATAATACAATTAATCATCTTCAGTATGATTGACCGCGTGTATGAATTTTATAAGTCTATACTATTTTTGATGAAAATTATTATTGCAGATAAAAGACCTTTCACATTAATTTTAGTCTCGAATTTAAGAAAACAAAATAAAAATTTGAACTTTTGAAGAAGTCTTATCGGTAGCCTTCCTTTTACATAGAAATCTTGTAATGACATGCATTTCTTTAATATGAACTTAGTCGTGTTTTAAACTGACAATGTTTGTTTTAAAACTAAGAATGACGCTGTTGAAACGACGTAAAAATTAGGTAGGATAGGTTGCGTTTTTGCAAAATGTCCCGTTAATGGCTCTTTATAACCGATCTTCATGTTAATGTTAAACACCGACTGAAAATCTAATAATTATTGGTAGTTAAAATTTTTTTAATTCATTGAACATTTTTAAGATTGTGTTGAAGCTCCAATGGTAAAAAAATTAATATAAATATTATAGTTGTTGACGAAAATAAGGTACCTATTTATACATCTCATCCCACCAAGAATTTCTAATGTAAGCTAAATTGTGACAATATATGTAAACAATTGAATAACAAAATAATGAAAACATTTGTAAATACTTGCTTTACAACATTTAACCGTAATAAAATAGAACAAGATAGTCTTCGGCTTGAAAGTAAAAATAAATATTTTCGATTATTTTTGCAATACCTTAACAGCCGGGTTAGCGCGCGATTCAGATCCATTTAGAGACGCTAAATTTCAGCGAGCACTTTCAAATTCAATAGGAGTGACAGAAGAAACGCTACTTGGTATAGAAGGGCAAAATAAATTATTTAAATTAAAGTAAAATATTTTTATTAAAAATCAAAATAGCCCAATAGCTTTATTAACACGTTACACATAATTGTACTTATTATACTCAACATTATTTTATGGAAATCTGAGAAAGTTGAAAATTTAAATATTTTCAGAAGCTACTTTGTAATTATTCTATTGAGTGAATTTTGTGGAATCGTGTTTTGAAAACCGCCACCCACCTGGAATACGCTCAACTGTAAGAACAATTTTTTTCGATAACGATGTGAAATCACAAAACGATCCCCATGCAGATCAATTTAGCTCTCTTCAGCCTTTTAATATGGACATACCTCGGGATTCAGAGATTTTAAAAGTTTTTATGCTTAGATACTGAAAAATATAATATGACAACAACCGCCATAGGTGTGACATGGTAGTTAAACATGATTTTTGTTTTGTCCATGTTCATCTTAAGACCTATCCGTACATCCAAAAACTGATCGTGAGTGTAAAATCTTCAGTTTAAATTTTTAACTGTCGGCAACCCATGGATTCTTCCGGGCGTACCGTAATCCACTGGCTTCAGTTCGTTTTCATCATTACGGCTCCGTCAGTCGCTCAAGGTCTCGCAATATATAACTAATGGTTAGCTTACTCCTGGTGTATAGGTAAATAAATAACACATTTAATAAATAAATAAATATCTTTTAAATTTTTAATATTATTTTTATTTAAATCGATATATAGAAGAATAGAATATTAAAATTATATATTATAATATTTAAGTTAAAAACAATAAAATGAAGTGCGGTTTGGAGCCAGTGTGTGAGGAGGGAAATCGTTTTGGCTTACGTCCGTTTTAACTTACCCTGTCTCGAACTGCATTCATGGCTTATCTTCAGTCCTTTTTAATGTAGTATGGTCGTCTGTCGGTAGATAGCGCCGAAGTAACAAATATTTGTTGTTTGACCAAATCTTCAAGGTCACCGGGCAACGTTACCCTTAAAGTGATCAGTTCAACTAATCAGTTTAACTGACCGTGCGTATTGAACTTTTTTTTTGGCTTACATCCGTTTGAACTGATCAGTTGAACTGATAAAAATAGATGAATTCATGATCGCAATACCTAACATCTCAAAGTTTTGAACGCTCCTCCCTGTCAACGGCTTAGTTATTTTAAAACTGGCGTTAATGCGATTTTTATAATGCCGTCTATCGTAAGCCATAAGCTCTTTCTCGCAATTGCCATAGCCACTGCGATACCGACAAGAAATAAGGTGTAATATATTCTCTTATGATTCCCCACGGAAGAAGTATATGTATGGCCTACAAACAATTCTGGGTCTGCAAAAAAACCTTGTGCAATTTATATAAACTATAGTATTGTATAAGTTATTTTATAATCGATCGATATATCAGCATCGATTTTTTAATAACTAGTGTTATATATGCAAAGAAATAAACCATTTATTACGTAAAGTTATTATAAAAAACACAATTTGTTAGTCGTGTCACATTCTTGAGAACATTAAATCGGAGAACAATAGAGATCCCAACTTGAATAGCAAAATCGTTTTTCAATAAATAAAATGCAGTGAGATAAAACAAACGCTCTTACTGTAAAATATGGAAATGCTCTCGGAATCTATGCAGAAAGATTTTCCTTGTGTTTTTCATTTGCAGATCTTAGACTTAAGAATCAATCTTGTAAAAATAACCTATAATTGATGTTTATTATCACAAAGAAATGTGAAATTTGAGGGCCACGGGAACGCTTTCGCACACATCCGCAGCCCCACCAGCGCTGGCCCCTTCTCGGGAGAGGACTACTCCCCCATCTCCTTCTCAAGTAAAGCCCACTAGAATAGATGATTTCTTTACGTGGTAGAGCCATGCAGCATATATTAGTAGTATAGTTGTAGCACGAATGGGTCGGCTCAACCGGGGAAGGACCACGCTCTCACAGAATACCAGCTTAACACTTCTGTGTTTTGGTGAGTGTAGAGAACCGGATACCCTTTACTGGAAAAGAGGCATTCCATCTTAGTCCTCACGGGCGACAACACATCTGCATTTTGATTCGCAAACGAAATGTCTATGGGCCACAGCAACCACTTACCATCAGATGGTGTGTGCTCGTTTGTCACCATATCCTATAAAAATGACAAGCCCTCCTACGCGGCCTCCAACTTCACCTGCGTAACGGACGCCCCCGTGTCCGATGCGCGAAGGCCATGGGGCCAGGAAACTCAGAAGCACTAGCCTTCCTGGTCCCAGCGGCGGATCTGGTCTATGGCTCCGACGTCAACCAAGATTCGGCTGCGGAGGGTAGGGAGAGCGGCGCTTTGCAATATCGACACGACCCCACGCAGAGTTCCACCACCAAAACACTCTCGCCGCAGCCCACCAACACACATTCGAAGTGGGCTTGCCAAGCCCACTTCGGCCAGCCATGTGGGTTCCTCTTAGTTCACCGCGGGCCACGGCTACTAAGCCCCCCCGTCACGACAATGCGAAACCTGTTTGGGGATGGAGGCCTATGTTCAGCAGTGAACTTCAATATGCGGTAACGGTAACGGTACTTAGTATTTAGTTCATAGTTTGTTGTCTTCTTTTTACCTTTTTTTTCATCATAAGCCTGTAAGACCACTAAATAGCGCACAATCCACTGCTAGACTTGTTTGATGTAAATAATATGTACTAATATTTTGGAGTACCCTTAACCGAAGAGCGTGTAGGTGTAGATATATACAAGGAGGCGAGAGTGAGGTATGTCAGGATCGTCAAATGGAAGTCTCCGTAGTCTCTGCCTCACCCCTCTGGGTAACAGGCGTGAGTGTTTATGTATGAATAATATTTTGGATTTCGATTCTCTTTTATACTATGACTTTTATTTCAAATTTAATTAATAATTGTGTTTATATAATTCATTTTTGTCTTAACTTTAAACGTCGATTTTTTATATTCAAGCCAGTGCTTGATTACTATCACCTGATGTAAGTGGTGATGCAGCCAAGATTGTAAAGCGCACCAAAAGTCTATTCTTTTGTTGCCTGAAGATACCCACATTTTAGTCGGATGGAAAGACGGATGTTGGTAATTTATTCCCCTCATTTGCTGTACGCATGACTAAAGATGAAGCAAACCATTTGGTTCGAATGCGTAGTAAGTCTACAACAAACGGGTGGCTATTGACGGATGGCGGATTGGAAAAAGAGGAATTAAGTTATGGAATTCCTGCGCAGCCTGGCCAAAATGCGTCTTATAGAAAACCGAAAGGCTGTCTAATTTGGTTTTAATGAGATACGGGTCACCTATAAGCCTCTTAGCTCGTTTTTTTTTTGAGTCCTCATCTGCTAATTGACATTTTGAATTTAAATATTTTCATAAAAACAGGTCACTTTGACACTGCTTCCTGTCGCTGGTATATCATTTTTTTTTATAGGAGAGGGGCCAAACGAGCATACGGCTCACCTGATGGTAAGTGACTACCGCCACCCATGAACAACTGCTACACTAGGGGAATTGCAGGTGCGTTGTCGGCCTTTTAAAATGGAATAAGCTCTTTTCTTGAAGGTCCCTAAGTCGTATCCGTCCGGAAAAATCGCCGGTAGTAAACTATTCCACAAGAGAGGTCGTACACGGAAGAACACTCCTAGTGAAACGTACAGTGGTGGACCGCCAAGCATCCAGATGGTGTGGATAGTATCGAGAGTATTGTCGCGATGTACGTTCGTGAAATTTGGCGGCTGGGATTAATCCGAACAATTCCTCAGAGCACTCCCCGTGGTAAATGCAAAAGAAAATGAAAAGGGATGCAACATCTCTTCGCAGCGTCAGTGAATCGAGCCGATCAGAAAGAACTCGTTCGTTAATGATTCGAACTGCTCTGCGCTGGATGTGGTCAAGTGGAAGGAACTGGCACTGGGGAGCCCCAGACCTGAGATGGGAGCAGTATTCCATGTGAGATCGAACCTGTGCCTTGTAAAGTTACAGGCGGTGTGCCGGCATGAAATACTGTCCTGCTCTCCTGAGTACGCCAAGCTCTTTAGAGGCCAATTCGGCCTTCTCTTCCAAGTGACCACGAAACTGCACGTCACTCGATATGTCGACGCCGAGGATTCCGATACTGGCTGAGGCAACAAGAGGACTGCCTTGAAACTGAGAATATACGACAAAGAGGTTCTTTATAGCGGTAAACGCGTAAACTTGAGGATTAAACTGGATTATATTTAGTCGCCCACAATCCGAGACTTTGTTCAGCAAGGACTTTACTTCAGACACAAGTTTGTTCCGGTACTCGGCGACGTTTTCCCGAGAAATATTTGCACGGCCGGTGTGTAGAGCATCACCAGTGCTGTCATTCGCATAGCAATGAATGTTACCGGTTCGCAACATATCATTGATATGTAGAAGAAACAGCGTTGGTGATAGCACGCACCTTGTTAATAGGCTTGTAATGGGAGCATGCACCGTCTAGGACGACCTTTATGTTCAGATCTGCAAGAAAGCTGGTGATCCAATTGCACAATTTCTCGGGAAGCCCATTGGAAGGGATCTTCGAAAGAAGCACTTTGTGCCAAACCCGATCGAAGGCCTTCGCATGCCCAACAAACTAACGGCCAATTATAGGAGAGGGGCAAACGAGCATGCGGCTCACCTGATGGTAGTGACTACCGCCGCCCATGAACAACCGGCAACACCAGGGAACCAGAGGAATTGCAGATGCGTTCGGCCTTTTAAAAGGGTAGGCTCTTTTCTGAAGGTCCCTAAGTCGTATCGGTCCGGAAAATCGCTGGTGGTAAACTATTCCATAGGAAGTTGTGCGAGGAAGCACATCTTAAATCGCACAGTGGTGGACCGCCAATCATCCAGATGGTGGTGGATGGTATCGAGTTCTGCCGCGATGCGTTCGTGAAATGGCGGCTGGGATTAATCCGAACACCCTCAGAGCACTCCTCGTGGTAAATGCGAAAGAAAATGCAAAGAGATGCAACACTTCGCAGCCAATGAATCGAGCCGATCGGAAAGGACTCGGTCGTCGACGATTCGAGCCGCTCGCTGCGCTGGATGCGGTCAAGGAAGGAGCTGGCACTGGGGAGCCCCAGCCCAGAGATGGAACAGTATTCCATGAGGCCGAACCTGCGCCTTGTAAAGTTGCAGGCGTTGTGCCGGCATGAATACCGTCCGCTCTGCTGAGCACGCCTGCTTTTAGAGGCCAACGGCCTTCTTCCGTGACCGCGAAACTGCACGCCACTGATATGTCGACGCCGAGGATCCGATACTGGCTGAGGCAACAAGGGAGTGCCTTGAAACTGAGGAGATACGACAAAGGGTTCTTTTAGCGGTAAACGCGCAAACTTGTGTCTTATGAGGATTAAACTGACTAGATTTGTCGTTCCCCAATCCGAGACTTTGTTCAGCAAAGACTCGACTTCAGACAAGTTTGTTCCGGTACTCAGCGACGTTTTCTGAGAAATATTCGCACGGCCGGCGTATAGAGCATCACCAGTGCTATCATCCGCATAGCAATGAATGCTACCGGTTTGCAACATATCATTGATATGCAGAAGAAACAGCGTTGGTGATAGCACGCAGCCTTGTGGAACACCAGCGTTATGGTTTGTAGTCGGAGCATGCACCGTCTACAACGACCTTGATGTCCGATCTGCAAGAAAGCTGGTGATCCAATTGCACAATTTCTCGGAAGCCCATAGGAAGGAGTTGTAAGAAGCGTGTGCCAAACCCGATCGAAAGCTCTTCGCATGTCCAAACTAACGGCCAATGCCTCCCTTGACTCTACTGCCCGCCCACCTAATGAGTCAGGTAGACCAGAAGACCAGCTGATCGACCCCGACGAAAACTGTATTGGCGGTCACTAATCAGCAGTGATCCTCAGGTACCGCATGAGCTGGCAGTTTATAATGGATTCCATTATTTTGGAGAACAAGGGGTGATGGCGATAGGCCTGTAGTTGGACGGGTCTGAGCGGCGCCTTTTTAGGGATCGGATGGACAAAAGCTGCTTCCATGATTTCGACCACGCCTAGGGAGTAGGAGTACCGAAAAGACGCGTTAGAACCGTGCCAACTCCGGAGCACACGTCCTCAGCACAATTGGGGATTCCTGTCAGCCCACACTCGACTTGTGGATGTCCAGGAGAGGAGTGCTTGGGACCGAGCGCTGAGAACTGAACATCCGGCATGGAGCACTCTGCACCACGGGATGGCTGGCGTGTTCTCCTGTCATCAAGAGTCGAGTTGGATGCAAAAGTGAGCCTAAAAGGTCGGCTTTTGCGGCGTGGGCCAGTGAGTCGTCCTCCTGTGCAGAGATGGTAGTGATGGCTTACAGAAATTCCCTTGACAGCCTTATGAGAGACCAGAATGCACGGGTTCCTGAAGGAAGGTGAACTAGTTTCTCGCCAATTCTGCCTATGCTCTGACTTTGCCTTGCAATAACACTTTTGAAGGACCTGAGGCGAAGTTATACTTTTAAGCATGCTGGTGTTTACATCCCGAGCCGCCGAAGCCTCAGCCCAGGCCTGATAGCACTCCTGCTTACTGCGTAATGCAGTCTTACAGGAGCGACCAAACCAAGGCTGCGATCTGCCTGATGGCTCAATGATGGAATAGTTCCATTCCCTGTAACACCACATCAGTGACAGAGTCAGCAACAGCGCTGGGATCATCCGCGAGAAGCAAACCCGCCCCCATGGTAGATGCAAAGAAAGACCGCATTCCGTCCCAATCCGCCGACCTGTAATGCCAAACACGGCGGCAACCTGCAGAACGCAACCGCGAGGAGCGTGAGTGGCACCACACCCGGATCAGACAATGGTCCGAAGAGCCGAGAGGAGCATCGACGGAAACCTGATATCCGTCCGGATGAGAGGTCAGAAGGTCCAACAGGAAGGGGGTATGATCGTTCACATCTGGAATCCGCGTAGGCGAAGTAACCAGCTGTAAGCCAGACCATACAAGGCAAAGTCATAAATAGATCTCCCGCATGATCGGTTGAACGTGAACCAAGCTTATTCGGCATGGTGGGCGTTAAAATCGCCAAGGATCACGATCTCGCGGATGGGACCGTTGTAGCAAGGAATTCAGCCATTTGGATGTGGTCGATGAGTCGGTCTGTTTCGGCATTACCGCTATGGGACCATAGAGGCACCCGTGAGCGCGCGGATGGTCGTCGCCATCTCAGCGTAGCCAAAGGATGGACAGGTCCGAACCTTCAAGACTGTGCCGAGGCGTCGAGAACAGATGTCCTCTCTGACGTATACGCAACTCCAGCCCGAGGCACAAAGGAGTGTTCCAATTGCACCCCGTGGAGAGATACGTAGTATCAGCCGGAGAGGACACCTGCGTCTCGGTTAGAGAAGGGCTGGCTTCGCCGTCTCGAGATGGTAGTGGACGGCGTTTAGGTTCGAGTGTCCCTGATGTTGCAGAAACCACGGACAGTGGCAGGTCGCCTTGGTCTTGTTGCTCAGTTTGCCCTGAGCAGTTATTGTTTTGAGCGGAATTTGCCCCCAGAATACTGCGGGGCAGCCTGAGCACCCACGCTCAGAGTGAGTGCAGCATGGTCGGGATGCTCAGCGAGGGATCTCCAGGGGTGCTGGTACCCTCCCAGTCTAAATTTAACCGCACCATGTTGATGGGGAGAATTGGGCCTCCGGTCACCTGCACTCACCAGACGAAACGCAAAAGCAGAGCTTCCACTCACACGCCGGTATTCTGTGAGGTCGTGGTACTCAACCCGGCTCGAGCCTGCCCAAACGTGCAACAGCAAAAGCTGCTGCGTGGCTCACCACCGTTACCGGCTCCCCTGACTCTACTGCCTGCCCATCTAAGGAGTCAGACCAGAGATCACCAGCTGATCGACCCCACGAAAACCGTATTGGCGATCACTAATTGATGGTGATCCTAAGTAACGCATGAGCTGGCATCTTATAATGGATTCCATTATTTTGGAGAACAAGGAGGTGTCTGTACTTAGACGGGTCTGAGCGGTCGCCTTTTTTGGAGATCGGGTGGACAAAAGCCGTCTTCCAAGATTTCAGAACTACGCGGGGAGTAGAGTACCGAAATGACGCGTTAGAACCGGTGCCAACCCACACACGTCCTCAGCACAATTGGGGGGATTCCGTCAGGCCCACTGACTTGTGGATGTCCAGGGAGAAGAGTGCTTTGCGAACCGAGCGATGTATGAACCGCACATCCGGCATGGAGCACTCACACCGCAGGATGGTCGGCGATGTGTTTCCCCCGTCATCGAGAGTCGAGTTGGACGCAAAGAAAGAGCATTTATTTACATGGGGAAATGCCTACGCATACCCGCCTTGCGGGGGTAAGGACGGGTTACGTCAGACTCGCACCGACTAAAACCCCATGGTGTTCCACCTTTGTTGCATATTGGCAGGGCTACGGGAACGCTTTCGCACACACCCGCGGCCCCAATAGCGCTGGCCGCCCCATGGCGTTCCCTCCTCGGGAAAGAACTTCTCCTCCCCCATCTCCTTCTAAGGTAAGGCGCACCAGAACACATGGCACGCCCTCGTCCGCGGCCTCCAACTTCACATGCGCAACGGACGCCCCCATTTCCGATGCGCCAAGGCCATGGGGCCAGGAAAAACTAGCACTCAGAAGCACTAGCCTTCCTAACCCCAGTGGCGGATCTGGTCTATTGCTCCGCCGCCAACCAAGATTCGGCTGCGGAGGGTAGGAAGAGCGGCGCCTCGCAATACCAACACTCCTCTCCTCCCGCAGCCCCACCACCACCACATCATTTCTTTTGGCGCGCTGGTGTTTATCCCGGACGCTTGATACGTCAGCCCAGGCCCGGTAGCACTCCTGCTGTAGCGTGATGCTTTTTTACAGGAGCGACTCAACCATGGCTGAGATCTCCTCCTGATGGGCACACAGAGGAAGGAATAAAAGTTCCATACCCTGAAGTACCACATCAGCAACAGAATTAGCAACAATATTGGGATCGTCCGGAGAGAAGCAAACCCGCCACCAAGGGTTGCGTTGCTGACAGAATACGCAGGGCAGCCTGGGCACCCAGGCTGCCCCGCGTATTCTGAGTGGAGTATTCTATCAGGAGTAGAGTAGCTTGGTCGTGGATGCTCAACGAGGGATTCTCCAGGGATGCTGGTACCCTCCTGGGGTAGTTTTATATTTAATTCCGCTACCATGTTAATGGGGAATTGGGCCTCCGGCCACTCCTGCACTCACCAGACGAAACGCAGAAGCAGAGCTTCCACCACTGTTAAAATATATAAAATAAATACACACGGGGATGTAATGATATACATTATGGTCCGCTTGGGACCAAAATGATCTTTAGCTTTAAAAGAAAATGAAATAATATAAAGCCTAAATAATACGTCGCCTTTTAGCCAATGGATTATGATACGGCCGGAAAAATCCATGGGTTGCCGTCAGTTAAAAATTTGTACTTAAGATTTCACGCTCACGATCAGTTTTTGGATGTACGCCAGTTCAACTGATCAGTTTAACTGACCGTGTGTGTCGGCCGTAACGAAGATTGATGGTTTCATGTTCACAACTCCGTTATTCGAAGATTCGGAGATTTATCTATACAATAATCCAGATTCAGTTAGGTTACTCTTTAAAAGTTCTTTTAAAAACTGTAATAAAAGTAATTCCTAATATTTAATCCTTAATTTAAAAAAAATAAAAATAGTAATGTTGCACTGCTGAATGAACAAACAAATGTTTCTAACTGACCTCTCTTAAACATCTTTAAACCTGCTCTAATAACGGACAGCCTCTCAATATGGTCGTTCGTCACCCGCGGTGATCAGCGATTGGTTGCGTGGTTGGATGAGTAGGCGGGCGTTTGCAGCGGTTTGTTATTAATTTAATAGCAGGCGGCTCCAACGTCAGGTGGTGATTGGTCGCATGTTTTATCGCATGACGCGGTCGCTCGCTACTTGCAGTGGGGAGTGGTTGCGTCGGCGAGTCTTATAAATAGAAGCTGCTTTTGGCTCGCTGCTCACTTAGCGGTCAGCCACCGTAGAGTCTACTACACCTGAAGATGCCTCGTGTAGAGGCGAAACACTTGTCGTATTGTCATCGGTGGTGTGTCTTTCCTAGTGTAGTGGTGGTTGGAATTGTGGTGCTGGGATTAGTGGTGACGAGGATAGTGCACGCAATTGAGGGAGGGCGGGAGGTGCTCTTCAAACTAGGTAAGACACATAATTTTATTTCATTAAGCGGATATTGACAAAGTAAATATTTACAACTTTAATACCCTCTTATTGTTAGATTAAAAAAATGTTGAATTTTAAGCAAGTTTTGTAGTAAAAATACATGTATTTTAAATAAAAGTAACATTTTTATAATCATTAATAATATGACGTTATAATTTTTTTTTTTTTTGTTAAGTCACTGCGGTACAGAAGTACAGCTTTCTGTGTGGAAATTATGTTATTCTCTTTAGTTTTTAGAGGTCATTATTTCTACTTTTTAGTAGAACGTTAATTTTTTTACCCTTTTGAATGCTGTAAGGTATACCAGCAGTTTAAAGTAAGAACTAGAATGCCGTCCTAATAGTTAAATAACTTAGGGTTTACGTCTGAAGTATGACCTATTTAATAAAAACATAGTCATTTAAATCAGTTCAAGCCATTTTTGGGAAATTAGTGAACATATAAAATAACTCACTGTTCGCGATGAACAAAAGAAAGAAATCGTAGATCTTCTAAAAGATTTATTCGTCTGAATTTACAGATTTACAATTATATTATTCTTGGTGTTGTGCTTGTGTCTTGTTTGGTTGGAGATCAAAATAGGAATGTGAGAATGAATAAGAGTGTCGGGGGTGGGGGAATAACTGGCGAGTATTTGTGTTGTGTAATTGGTTGAATGTACGATAATGTATGGCTCTATACAATAAACATAATATTAAGCGCCTTATAATAAATGCAATAGCGTCGACTGTCGACTATCTGGCGTCCACATCCTCCCGGCCGTTGAAAGCTCTATTTAGCTTTTAACACGTTTCCTCTGATAATGTAGGTAAAAGACAAATCTTACTATGGGCTCTCCTTATTGTTCCTTGGGACGTGGAAATATCCGCGACTCGAGGAATACCATCGTTGCCCGGAAATAGTTTGGCTATGCGGCTCAAGCGACAGCATAAGGGAAGCAGGTTGTCCTCTTTTATTAAAACGAGATCATTAAGCTCTAGATCTCCACTCTTAGTGCGCAACTTAGAGCGCTGCTGCAGTTCGGCAACATATTCCTTGGTCCAACGCTGCCAGAAGTGTTGTCTAGCCTGCTCCAGACGCTGGTAGCGGTCGGGGCGATTAGGACTGCAGTCCATGAAGTCTGGTGATGGTAGCGACGTAAGTGGCCTGCCGATTAAAAAGTGAGCAGGGGTGAGAGGTTGTAGGTCGTTAGGGGACGGACTGAGAGGACAAAGGGTTCGGCTGTTGAGGATAGCCTCAATTTGTGCAAACAACGACGACAGTTCCTCAAAAGTTAGATGTGAATTGTCTAGGACACGTTTAACATGATATTTTGCCGACTTTATCCCAGCCTCAGCTAACCCATTAACGTGAGGAGCGTACACAGGAGAGAACTTGAACTCTATACCGTAACAAGTTGCAAAGTCACAAATAGGGTCGCGATGTGACTGTAAAAAGATTGATATTTCCTTGGCAGCGGCTACAAAATTACGACCGTTATCACAATAGATTGTTTTAGGAATCCCTCTGCGAGAGATAAACCTTTTTAATGTTAGAATAAATGCGTTTTTAGACAACTCACTTATCGCTTCAAGGTGGATATATTTGTATCGGAAGCATATAAAAATACACAAATGGCATTTCGAGATTTGCATCCTCTGCTTTTGAGGTCTGCAATTAAAAATGGTCCAGCAAAATCAGTAGAAACAGTGGCAAAAGGAAAATTAGTCTCTACACGATCATTCGGCAGATTGCCCATAATATTTGAAAGAGTTTGACCCCCAAATCTTCGGCAAGTAAAGCAATTGCGTACAACCCTTCTAGCTACTCGTTGGCCCCCGATAGGCCAGTAGCGATCCCTAAGAGACGCAAGTAGTTGCTGAGGTCCAGCACGTAAGAGACGCTCATGCTCTGCTAAAAATGTTAGTTTGGTTAGTGGATGGTCAGACTCGAGTAGAATTCGATGCCTTTTGTCGTAGGAGTAGCTCGAGTGAGGTATACGACCTCCAACTCTAAGCAATCCTTCTGAGTCTATAAATGGATTAAGGTTAATTAAAGCTGTCTTTGCTGTTAAGCTTTTATTGTTTAGCAGACGATCTAGTTCGTCAGGAAAAGATTGCCTTTACGCAAATTTTGCAAGTAATCGTTGAGCCGCTCGTTAGCTTGGAGAGTTCCAGTTACCTTAGTTTGTTGGAGCAATTGTGTAGAATCTTAAGACTGTTGCATAAAGCCTTTGAAGTTTATGAAATTTTATAATTTTGTAAAATCGATAAATGGTGCTGCAGGCACAATCTCCGCCGCCAAAACGGAGCCTCGTTTTAGTTCAGGTAGATTTGAGAAATCAGGGTGGTTCATCGCAGGCCATGAAGATTCTGGCTGTAAAAGAAAAGGTGGTCCATGCCACCATAAGGATGGTTGCGTAGAGGATATGTCCTTAAATCTACACTCGTGAGACGCGGTCCGCTGGGTTTAGAGTAGTGGGCACGTATCGCCATGATGTAGACCGTGAGATCACCTATTACCACAATGCGATTGGCCACAAATGTTTTGTTTTGTTGGTATGAATCCAACCCAGAACTACGAGAATCAGTCCAATATATGTGACGATTGATAGGTCGGCGTAGAGTTTAGTTAAGGCAGAGCTCAATTGCACCCAATATGCAGGCGCATAGCTCGAGCCTGTAGTAATAGTGGTCTTTAACGGGCTACACGCTTTAGCGCATAATAAGTTAACTTGAATCGATCCATTTGAATCAATAGACCTTAGGTAAATGCAAGTTTTGTAAGCTTGCTGGGAAGTATCACAAAAACAATGCATTTCAATTAGGACATTATTAGGCACTGGTTCATCCCAACCCAATTTTTTAAGCCATAACCTTTGTAAAATAATTTTAAGTTTAATAACATATAGTGACGATAGTCCTAGAGGATCAAAAATTTTACTAATACAGGAGAGAATAGATCTTTTAGTAGCAATAATATTTATTGGTAATTGAAATGGAGAATGTAGTTCATCTGAAGCGGGACATCAACCAATGCTTAGAGTGCTAGAGGAATTGCTGATAATTAGATTGCCTTCTTCAGAGCTATTAGTATCTGGCAAAAGATCAGGTAGGTTTGACCTATATTTTCTTAAATGAAAACAACCTTTAGCTAATTTATCGGACACTGGCGTTGAATAGCGTAATTCTTGTGGTGAATCACACCCGTTAGGATATTGTCACAGTAGGTGTCATTCTGAATAATAGATCTTATTTTAGGGTCAGCACATACTGCGAAAGCGCCAAATGCACCTAGTGGAAGAAAGTAGCGAAGAAACCCATAGGTCACTGTTTTAAGACGCAGAGTGTGGAGAGGCTGTTTCGCCCATAAAAAGCTGCAGATCACGATCTGCCTCTCTCATCGTCACTTGTCGAAACATCTTCTCTACGTTACATGAGATTATAAATTTATGAAGACGAAATCTTAACAAGATGTTAAATAAAGGATCCTGTATAGTAGGCCCTACCATTTGGAAATCATTAACTGATAGTCGGAAGTAGTGCGAGCTGACGCATCAAACACGACCCGCAGCTTAGTTGATTCGCTCTTGTTCTTAATCACAGGATGATGAGGTAGGAAGTAGGCGTTGGTCTGGATAGGTGCTTCAGATAGATGCCCGGAAGCGGCATATTCATTAATAAATTTGGTGTAGGCTAATTTTAGGTCAGGTTGTTTTTTAAAGCGTGATTCTAGGCTTTAAAATCTTTTTGGCTAGTTGATATGAGTCGCCCACATTCTCTATCATCACGAAGAGGGGTCTACGCAAAAACGACCATTATCTAAACGAGTAGTAGTGGCGAGAAAGTGCCTTTCACAAAGCCCTTCCTCTTCACTGTAGGGTTTAGATTGGGGAAAACTTTCCAGTTCCCGAAATTGGGCTACCTAACGCTCTAGGTTAGGAAGATCGCATTCCTTTAGGTGAGCATGATAGGAGCTAATAGAATTTTTAAACAATTTACATTGTTTCGATTGGACGAGCATAGAGCCTCCCACGACCCATCCAAATTTAGAGCTACGCAGGATAGGGCCCTTATCACTCAATGAGTGCTGTTGAGATCCTATCACTTCCCAAAATAGGTCGCTACCGATGAGCATATCAATAGGGGATGATTCATAGAAGCTAGGATCAGATAGAGTAAAATTAGATAAATCTAAGCCCTTATGTCAAAGGTTGACTTAGGAATTTCATCAGAAAATTTAGGTAGTATTAGGCAAAACATTTTGACACTAAATAGGCATTCACTAGATTGTAGGCGTATCATACAACGTTCTATATTTAGGTTAAGTTGATATTACCAATAGCGTATATATCAACATTAGATGGATGTGGATAGGTTGAGTCGCTGTTTAAGTGACTGGTGATAAAGGAGCACTGGCTCCCGCTATCGAGCAGCGAACATTTATAGTTTCACTAGATGTTACCCGCGGCTTCGCCCGCATGGTCACGGGAAATGAACTATCCATTGCTTTTGAATTGAAAAGAAAACTGAGTTTTATAGATTTGTCAGAGATGCAGCCATTAAAAGGAAACCAAAAATTGATTCGTCAGCCTATTTAAATGTTTTGAAACGCAGCGTATAGGAAAGCATGAAAATAGCCTGTTTATTCCAAATGGAAATGGGATATTTTTTAATTAAAGGAAACTGAGCATAATTATCCGTCAGGGATGCAGACTTTGAAAAGAAACTGAGCTAAATTGATTCGTCAGAGATGCAGTTTGAATTGAAAGGAAACTGAGCCAAATAAAAGATCCGTCAGAGATGCAGCCTTTTGAGTTGAAAACTGAGCTTAATAGGTCCGTCAGAGGTGCAGCATTTGAATTGAAAAGAAACTGAGCTAAATAGGAAATTTTGAATTGAAAGGGAAGATCTGTGGGAATTTGATTAATTGATTGTGGGAATTTTGGAAAACTAACTGAACACTATTTTAAGACGCTACTGTACACAATGTTATATGTTTTTCCATTCGGGAAAATGTGGAGATTCTGGGCATTTGACACACGCGAACATGCTACATACAGCTGACCATGAGAGAAGCACGGTTTTCTAAGTTGACCCCACTACCTGTAACGTTTGCCCTTGCGCTTATTAATTGTCATTGCAAAACTGAGCTTAATAGGAACTGCAACCTTTGAATTGAAAAGGAAGATCTGTGGAATTATAGGGATCCGTGGTATAATAACATTTTCACCTTTCCTACGCCTGTCAAAATAGCACTGATTATGTTCCGTCCAAGATGTGTCACACGCAGCCTTGTCCCGTTACATAACCGAGGAGCATCTAAATTTCGCATTAGCATGACTGGGACGCCTAATTTTAATTGAAGCTTATGTGAGGGCACACCTGACAACTCTAGAGAATTTAGAAACTCTACGGGATATGAAGTGCTCTGTTCTGTGTCCATAACTGTGTCTACTGACAAATACTCTGTTATTTCTCCTGCTACTTCGCTTAATATATCTGAATTTATTTTGTTAACGCTCATTTTTGTGCAAGAATCGCCCTTTCACATAACCATTTGTCTTCATGCATGTTGTTCGTTAAATCTGAATAAACGCTCGCAATTAATTCGGAATAACTCTGTACTAAATTACTCTGTACTAAATTACAAAAACCTCTCGTCAATTTAACGCAGCCCTCAGCATCCGTTTTCAACCGCCCATCGCCAATTTTTTAATAATGTGTCAGCATAGTTTCCAGCATTGATATCATTATACAAATGCACTCTCATATTCGTAGTTAAACTGAATTTTGTCACCTTGTTCCATAAAATAGACGACTTGAGGCATGCTTTAATTTCATCTGCAGGTGTGCCCTTTGAATGACAGGTAAAGTTTAAGAAAGTCACCAGCCAGTAAAACCACCATTCCTCCCATTACATCGGTATTGCTGCGCAAATCCTGGAGCGTCTGATTTAGTGCTTCATTTTTTATGCGACATTGTACTTTCGTCCCACACTAAAAGTTTGCATTGTCGTAGCATTATACCTCGTGCACTTTTTTGCTAAAGTTGCAGATCGGCGATTCTTCCTGGGCTAGATTTAGAGGAGTTTTAAAACAGAATGTGTGCGGCCTCTGCTTAGCAGCGTGGCGGCTATACCGGAGGAAGCTACGGCCACAGCAATGTTTTTATCTTTCCGTACTTGCGCTAATAATAAATTTAACAAAAATGTCTTCCCAGTTCCTCCAGGGGCATCTAAAAAGAAAAGTGCACCATTTCCAGATTCAATTTGTCCTAATATTTTGTCAAAAACTCGTTTTTGTTCGGGGCGGGGTACAAATTCGGCTACTTGCTGCTGCAAAGCTGGTATATCGTAGTTTGTTTCACGTATAATTTCATCACTTAGTTCATTTTCGGTTGTTCGCTGAGGGCTTATCATTCCAAAGTCGCTTAATTTTTTGCCTACCATTGCCATTACTTTATCTTCAATTTTCCAAGTGTCATTATAAATGTGTTCATTGTATGTCATGTTGTGTGTCTGCTGTAACCTTCGCAAAATATCTTCCGCCATGTACTCTTTATATTTGTCCCACAATTTATGTGCATTAGATAGCCCGCAAGATGATATGAGAGTTGTGATCCCTAATTTTGGCTGGTGACTGGCACTGCACAGCTTCTTCCATGGTTTCATCCCAGTGATTATCGTTTTCAAAAGATGCAGAGTCACATGCTTCTATAACTGCGCATTCCTGACCGTTGACAGTTTTAAGGTCTTTATATCCTGTAGGACCCTCGAACATGGTGCAGCAGCAATCAAACAGAAACATTCAAAATTAGTTATACAGACGGTATACACACGACCAAGGGCATCTGATGACTTTACACGGGCCAATTTGCAACAGGCGCGCCTTGAATACGGCGTTTCCACCTTCCTAGATGTGTTCCAAATATAATAGCGGGGACTTCAGAATATAACAACGTTTTTGCAGGGGTCGGTTTGACAAAGTTGAAAGAAGGCTGTTAGTGTAGTTTTGGTGGTGATGCAATTCTTTCTTGAAATTTCTTTCGGTGAAATATACACGCTCCATTTTCTAAGTGCACAGCAAGGTGAGTAACTGTTAAGTTTCGTGTAAAGGGAAGCCAGGAGACGCCACGCTGCCTCGTTACTGCTGACATAACGCCCGCTTGAAAGGTCTGTACTTCATTAACGGATTTGCCTCACCTTCACTCCTGAGATTAAATATTGCTTGGTCGCTTCCTTTATTTATGTACTTACAGATATACTTGATTGCGCGGACAGAGCTACATGCTTCTACATTAATGTGGGCATTAAACATTTTACATAGAATGGGCAAATACGACAATCCAGCTGTTATCTTAGGTTTCGAACGCTCCAGAGCGAGATTTGATTGTAACTTTCCTGCCACCATCTTCGGGAGCTCTGCGTCTGTATAAAGGGTAGCCATTGTCATTGTGCACTGTTTCTTTTAATAGCTGTTTAGGAATCTTTGTACATTTTCCTTCTTTCATACATGGCAATATTGAATTTCGTGCTCCACATGGACCGTGAATCATATTTCGGACGATGGTATCATACAATTTTTATCTTGCTCAGGATCCGGAATCTCGGCGCTTATTATGTCGTCTATTTGCTGGGCCACAAATCTCTTTAAGCCATATTAGAATGTGGGCATGCGGTAATCCTCTTTTGCCATTCAATTGAATACATGAAGCACTGCACCTCTCCGAAATTTTTCCTTTGTTAATTACATACATTAATTTTTTTTTAATCTAAATACTCTAGCAACTAAATCGTCTGTCAGTACTTTTTGGCCCGGCATTAGCTCTCGGTTTCTTTCCATGTGGGATTGCAAGTAAAAGTAACAAAAGATCAGGTCTTCCGTAAGTTCGTACATAGGCGAATGCGTCTTGTGTGTACTCATGTAGGTAGCGGGACTGTTAACGAATGATGAGGGCAGAATTACCATTTTACCTAAATCTCTGGGGTTTACATTGGCGTCGCTAGAAACTGCATCTTGTAAATGTATATAATTCTCAACGCGCAGCTTTTTGATTTAAAGATATATAACGGAGACGTTCACTTTCTACCTTCACATACATGTCTACCAAAATTGATGAAATAATTGTTCACACCGGGCTAAGAGGTTAAAATCATTTTCTCGCAACATCATATGATACGCAAAATGATACTTGTTTGATACTTTTGTGTTCGGAGTAGGCCTTTGTGAGGAGGTTAATGAGTGGAATTTGAAAATAACCTCTTGTCCTTTGCAATAAATCAATGGGTATTGCAGACGTCATAAAACTTGTGTGTATCGGCTACCCGTTGCAACGTATCATCACGTGCTCGCAAGACAATGTCTCGTGAAGAAAATTGATCACCACTAATTACGGCTGCTATTTCGTTTATCAGGTGCATTGTAGCGCCTTTCATGCTCTCCTCGAGGTCCGATCTGCGTGAATGACGACTTTATAATCCTCTTCAGGTAGGTTTTCTAAAGCAGTTTTAAATGTTTTGACTAAAATGTTACGTTCATGCAAGAATCTTTGAATTTTGAACACTGTGTCTCTCTCAACCTCTGGATAAATTGGCAGCGACGGTATTCACTCAATTTCTGTCACCCATAAAATATACTTGTAAAAATTTATGCTGTTCGTTTTCAGCTGGAAAAAGTGAACCTATTCTATGATAAATTTGCCCTTGCACCGTAAATGTAGGCGAAAATCCCGGCATTATTATTTCGGTCAACTCCGAAGGACGTCATTTGAAAGCATGAGTTATTTCCGGATCCTGTTTAAAAGCGCCGTGACTCATTAGCATCATATAAAAGAGAGTTTTCAAAGGTTCTTCTGGTTCCCCAAGTAACGGAAGAGACACTTTGCCATTGAACAGCACATGCCTGCGGTCTCATCTTCCATTTTAAAGCGCTGCAAAATCGACACGCCTTGTCCATCAGTCCGATAACAACTAACCTGTGATTTTTATAATCAATCAACGGATCATAATTGAATGCTGCGTCATTAAAACCGACCAATTGTTTTTGAAAATTTTGTCGACGTTCAGCTTGGAGCTGCATTTGAATCTCTTCGCGCCTGTTCGTTCTTGTTTCAGATGCCCTTATAGTAGATTGACGTTCAGCTTGCTCAATGAGTCTGTGTTGAGTTTCATCAGGTGTTTCCGCGGCTCTTAAGGCGGCCTGACGTTCCGCTTGTTCGAATAGCCTTGCTGACTTTGAGCAGGTGTTTCAGTAGCTCTTAAAGTAGATTGACGCCTGCCTGTTCAAGACGCCTTGCTGACTTTGATCAGGTGTTTCAGTAGCTCTTAAAGTAGCTTGACGCTCTGCCTGTTCAAGACGCCTTTGCTGACTTTGATCAGGTGTTTCAGCCTTAAAGTAGCTTGACGCCTGCCTGTTCAAGACGCCTTCGCTGACTTTGAGAAGGTTTCAGAAGCTCTTAAAGCTCTTGACGCCTGCCTGTTCAAGACGCCTTCCTGACTTTGAGAAGGTGTTTCGGAAGCTCAAAGCAGCCTGACGCTCTGTCTGTTCAAGACGCCTTTGCTGACGTTGAGAAGGTGTCTCAGATGCTCAAAAGCAGCCTGACGCTCTGCTTGTTCTGTTTTCAGTTCAGCATCTTCAAAGATTCTAGCGATCGAGCTAATCTTTCGCTTGTCTTTGAGAAGATACTCTTGAAAGGCTGGACTTACGTTTGCGAGGCATTATGAAGTAAGAAAAACCTATTTATAAAAAAAACGTTAAAATACCTAAAAGAATTAAATTTCTTTAAATATTTTTAGCAAATCCAAATATCTAAAAGGAATAAATATTCCTTTAAATATTTTTTAAAATCAAAACAACAAAACCAATTCAAGACACAACACGAATCCGAAAATGATAGCCAAAAAAAATCGAATCAACTTAAACCAAATCACAAAACAAATCGCAGAAAACCGAAATCGAAAGCAGTGGTCAATATAAATATAACCAACGAAAAAAGAAGTAAGTGTATAGGTACCGTATACACTATCTATACTATTAATATTCCTTTGAAATATTGTTAAACAACCTAAAACAATTAAAGCCAGAGTCTAAATATGTATAAAGGAATACCAACCAAATCAACAAAACCGATCCAAGAAAATACAAACTGAAAATGAAAGCCAATATAAATCCATTCAACCTTAACCAAATCACAAAGCAAATAACAAACAATCGAAATCGAAAGCAGGTAGTCGAATAAGCTACGAAATAGAAACAATTTAAGCGTATAGGTACTGTATGCACTATAAGTTGACGCGCGGCTCAACGTTTGACGAGTTAAGTACATGTCAGGAAACATTTCGTTACCGCGTTTTAAAACCTAGTAACGACATCTAGCGGAATCAATTTAAACTATGTATACGTTAGTTAATAAGAACTCTCAAAAATATTTCTTTATAATTTTGCACAATTTCTTATTGTAATACTGATTCATTCATAACCACATATAAGAACTGTATTCATTTCCGTTCAATAAATATTACTAAGGCTTATTAATAAGGCTTACTAAGAACTGTTTCTACCATTGTTAAGTAATAGTTAAGGGTGAAAGCGTGACAGGTGGTGATAGTATTTCTGATCCATACTTATAATCACGCCTGTAACCCTTGTAGGCAGAGCATCAACGGATTACATATCGTCTGCGAGGTTATCGCCTATTCTGTGAATTACGATGCATCAAAACGTTTGAAGAAAATCTGCTGGTGAATTTTATGTTTTATCGCTCTTCCCGGTCATGCGTGGAAAAATACAGATCCATACATTTTTATCTTAATTTTGGTAAAAAGACATAATAATCCAGATATTCTGACCTTCTGTGTTCGTCCATCGTACCGTCGTCCGTCTTGTAGAATCACGGTGGCGCCACCTAGCTGAATTTAATTTTGCAACATATTCGATTTTCCCACGGAATTATATATGTTTTCCGCGGAAAAAAGTAGCCTATGTCACTCTACAGCCACCGAACTATCCCCATACAAAAATCATGCCATGCCGACGCTCTGTTGCGACGTGAAAGAAGGACAAACAAACAAACAAACAAACACACTTTCGCATTTATAATATTAGTATGGATTAGTTATTGGGTTTGACACAAGCACACTAACGGTAAACAGCAAAACTTGAGACGAACCAGACAAGGCGGACATAACGATAGGTGACTGTTCAGTTGACAAACTAGATTCGGGGTTTATATGTAGTAATGTATTGTGTCGTTTACAAGAACGACAGTGCCCTGAAGAGTAAATTTCAACATCGTGCCTGGGTCTCAAACAATTGACGCATAAACCTAATGATGTTACAGTGCCGCCTTTAGAGACTTAGATTTAATAGCACACTCAAATAAGCGATGATTTCTCTACAAACTAGGCAGTGGTATTTACGTTTGAATCGCTTGTTGATGTTGACAAAATTACTTAGTTTGAGTCTTGTTCGAACTACTACTAGAGGAAAATTGTTTAATATTATTATTAGAATTAGAAAATTTATCTGCTACTATGGCTACAGTCTCTAAAACATTCGCTCGATTTTTTAAATGTAAAACTCGTTAAGAGTAGAACTGACAACGTATTCTATGCTCTTCCCATTTGTAAATAGTGCTTTTGTCTAATTTTGCCAAACCATGTAATTATTACGACGTCCCACTTGTCAGTAGTAATCCAAGCGCATCGAGAGCGCGTAAGTTTTGGTGACGTGATCTATAATATACCGCAATGACTTATCGGTCTCCCGTACGCTTTCAAAATTAAGTAAAGCTGTTAGGTGGTTATTAATTAATTGACGCTTATTATCATAGCGTTCGCACAAGAGTTTCCAGGCTTGAATATAGTTTTTATTTGTAATTTAAATTACTAATAGCGCGAGCAGCCCTCCACAGATAAGAATTAAGATAATGAATTTGTAAATATTTTTATTTTATTATTGCTATGAATTAGCGAATTAAAAGTTTCTTTTAAACTCAAGCCATTTATAGTAGGTACCATTAAAGTTTGATATTTTAACAACAGGTAACTTGAACCCCATAAACCCTGACCATCACCACAACAAGAAATGTGGTCGGTTGAATTAGACTGTTAAGATTGATGGTGAATGATTTGCTAATATAGTTTTGCAAGGGCTATATAGTGGTCAAAATCTTGTTCGATAGCTTCGCATAAAGCTAACTCGGATTCTATGGAGAGGACCTGCAACGAATCGATTTGTGCCTGCAACTCGTCGAACTTTTTGAATAAATCCTCAGATCGAGATAATTTCATCTCAATTTTCCGTATATCTAAGTCAGATAAACTATCTTGGGCTTGTACTTCATCGATATAATTTTTAAACCTAGTTAAACGAGCTTTAATATTACTACGTTCAGTAATTAAGTCCTTCAGAAATCTAACGTTATCGTTTTTAGACTCCGTTGAATGAAAATATCTATTCTAATAGATTTAAATAGTTAAATAAATGAACGAACAATTAGTAAAGAAAATATCAATACGGTACGCTCCTCGCTTATCTTGATAATCAGCTAACACGGTCGATGAACCGGTTCGACCAGCTAATCTGCGCACGAGCAACGGCCGCCGCACGGAGACAACGTCGTCAAAAGGTCGCCTGGGCACGCCGCTACACTGGAATTGAGTTGTAATAATGCTAAATATCTAATACACAACTGTTATTAATTAACAGCGAGAGGGATTAGGTATAGAAAAAGTTGAGAGCAATTGTAGTTAAGGAATAGAAGTAGGTATGCGTAAAATGCAAATTAAATGTT
This sequence comes from Parnassius orleans, assembly GCA_029286625.1. NCBI lineage: Eukaryota > Metazoa > Arthropoda > Insecta > Lepidoptera > Papilionidae > Parnassius > Parnassius orleans. The sequence goes on from JAGSMP010000946.1 coordinate 44,741, forward strand.
TAAAAATAATTAATTGATTCGTTAAATATGTGTAGTGATTTTAATGAACTAAGGACTTACAATATTAGCTATTAAGTGAACTTTAGCGTAATGAAAGTTACTTAGTATAAAGCATGACTTGCAATATTGGATGCAATTTTTATATGTTCTAGCTGTAAGTACACTTAATTTTAGCGCTTATAAAGGCTTCAGGGAATAATTTACAAAGAAATAAGTGGAAATAAGCTCATCAGAAATTAAATTAGGCGATAGTTTGCACAACTTCAGAAATAACTAGCGACACTATTTGCACAAATTGAGTGGAATAAATAGGATATAATAGGAACGGGCTCACAGTTAGGTAGGCAGGCAGGCGTTGCTGAATCGGAGAAGTAGCGTGGCTCCAACCGTTGGGTGCTGTCTGCTTGAATAGGCGTGAGGCTCCGAGTAGTTGAATTAGCAGCGGCGTGGCTCGGCGAAAGACGATCTAGCTGCACGTTGAGCAGTGTAGTCCTAACTTGCTGCTGGTAGTAGCCCAGGCAATCCAGGTCCTTCCTCCGCTGACCCATGTACTCACAAAAACCCGTTTTAGTAGCAGGGTCCTGTCACGGTCGCCATTTTTTGTTCGCGATGAACAAAAGAAAGAAATCGTAGATCTTCTAAAAGATTTATGCGTCTGAATTTACAATTATATTATTCTTGGTGTTGTGCTTGTGTCTTGTTTGGTTGAGATCAAAATGGGAATGTGAGAATCGGGTGGGGAATGACTGCGATATTTGTGTTGTGTGATTGGTTTTATGTACGATAATGTATGCTCTCTATACAATAAAACATAATATTAAGCCTTATAATAATGCAATAGCGTCGACTGTCAACTATCTGGCGTCAACACTCACCGAATATAGAACTTGTTTTCTGAACTCGTAAAAGTTATTAAGAAATGCATTGTAACCTATTTATAGTATAATAATTTAGATATGCAACTACTTGAATATTTTTTCATTCGATTTTATATGTATGAGTTACAAGGTTTCGTTAATTCCTTTTAATGTTCATAGACCTGGCGATCAATAAACCAGCGGCAGCTCATTTTAAATTCAATGTTTAAAAATATATAAGCACGATTTAGTGTATGTATTTTATTGTTATGTCTTCTATTTAATGATAAATTACCACGAACTCTTTGATGCTGAAAAACAGTGAACAAACATGCTAATCTGAAAAGTGTAAATCATGTCGAGTAAGTGAGAAATTTGCCAAAAAATAAACCCAGTAGTGGGAAGTTCATAGATTGAGGCGTTATTCAAGTGTGCAAAAAAATGGGGGTTTCGTCTTTAGACCATCTGAAGTTAAAGTGCGCGTGATCCAAAGATGGTTCGAAAATTTCAGATCTGTTGAACTACTAAAAGAAACTTCAAAATAAATCCAGAACCGGAAGAACGAAGGAGATTGATAACAATGTTCTAAGGGCTTCAGTGGGTAATGACGATAATGTAATACGATTGATTAAGGGGGAGGTCGGAGATAAATTAAGCGTTAGCTACATAGTAATTGAAAAGCACATATACGAGCATGGCTTTGTCTAACAATGCAAAACCAAAAAATTTAAAATTTTATTAAAAAAAGTAATATAAGTAAATGTTTTTTACCTATCTAGTTTATTATATTTTCAGATTTATTAATATTCTATAAAAAATAAATAAAATTAAATCCAAAATCAAGATTTAATATTTTTAACAGTTTAATCTTAATTCGCAAATATATATTTAAAAAATACTCTTGTGATTATGGATTTTAAGAATTCATGTTTGGTTGTAGGAATTTTACTGGTTTAGGTCGAAAGGATATAAAGATCCAGTATAATTACATGCTGTGAGACATTAGATCATAATCCTCAAAGGCAACGCATCTGTAGCCTTCTTTGTTTAAAATTGGCAGGAACTAATAGACTGCAGTAGCTACTTTCCATCAGATGGACAGCGTAAGTTCGTTTGTCACTTCAGTTTAATGAAAAAGCTTAAAACTTATATGACATTTTAAACTCTAGATTTTTGTACATGACTAGTAGTAAATACAGTGCTTTTCCATGTTTATTATATTCCATCCATCAACCAATAAAAGTACACTGGAATGATTTCGCAATAATCACCACGCTTGGCTGGGATGTTGATGATTACTGTGCTATGTATTTAAACTGATGCTATACAGTCTCTTACAACTATATGGTGTATGCAATAACACTTCCCAACCGTTTTTGTTTTGAAGGGTCAAAATATGAAATAAACACCAATGTTTCGTTCATTTATTTCCTACAAATTATACAAAATCTCATTTGAATAATAAAATAAGATCCATTTTATCAATAAAATGTCATTAACATAATATAAAAAATATGACATACTCAGCTCAATTAACTCTTCAGAGTTTCAGTGAAAAGACGCTACCATGCATGTGTCACAGCGTCGTTAAAATCTTAATTAATAAATATTTTTGCTAAGCTACACACAAATATATTATACTAGTAATTAGGCATTATTGAAAACTAATTTTATAATTTATACCTGCAAATGATGTCACTTGAGTAGTAACTTTATCTTGTTTTGTAGTTTGGATTACCATACATGTCCTTGTTTCACAATGTTTAAAACAACAATATTGTGAAAATCATCTAATGTATATATCCAATACACAAACATGTAAAGTTACTGGTTTACATATGGATGTTTTATTTACTGCAGTTGCCGATGCTAAATAACTATGCAGTTAAAACGGACTTTTAAACCTTCAGTACTGTATACTGCATTACTTCAGTACAGTATATTGCTTATTTATCAATTTAAACCGCTTGTCAGAAAGTTGAATTTTTTAAAAAGTTTAAACGGATTCATGAAAGCCATTCCAGCAACACTATTCTGTTCGATCAATAGTGCCAAACACACGTACGTTAAATATAGCGTTTTTATTTTGCAAAAATATTTTATGTTCCGATTAGAAATAAAAAACTCCATAGATTTTCCTGGCAGGGATATTGCTATAGTTGCCGCTGGCGGCAGGTTAACAACCGGTGAAATACTAAGTACTAAAAACTAAATCTTATTCTTTGTACTTAGTATTCACCATGTGTAAGATACTTTCAAATACTGTCATAGTACTGTCAGCCCTGCTTTTCATTTATTACCTACATTTGAATCAAAGTATAAAAGTATAGATTATAGAATATATTAAGGTTATAAAGGAAAAAGTTAAATTTACAACCTATACACGTTCAACTGTTGGGCAAAGTATTGTCCGCCGCGCGCTGCCCCAATGCGTGTTAGCGAACACATGTCTTCAAAATATTTTTTTCTTATTTCTCAGACATGTAGGTTTCCTCACGATGTTTTCCTTCACCACTTGAGCACGTGGTAAATCAACACTTAAATACGATTAACAATTTCTATTGGTACCGGCAGAATCGAACCAGTTTGCTCGCGTGCGAATCTTACAGCGAGCGCTAACCATCTGAGCCTGTCTCAAAGAGATATATTATAATAATTGAATTGAACTTAAAATAGTTGCTTCATGTCCGTCGCGACAATTATCACAACTCAATTTAAACTTGATTCGTCGGCTGCCTTAGGGATGCCAACAATATTGATTCTGTAAACTTTCATAACGATATGTCCTTTATATATAATGTAAAAAGTCATCACAGCCATTAAGATAGTTATGGTGGACCGATGGTGTGAAAATTCATCCAACTATTATGACCAGACTGATGAGAGTGAGTAAATATTTTAAATAATAATGATCATCATTTTACAGATAAGATGATGGGACTTCCTTTCCTGCCTTCAGGTAGTTTGCCATCACCACATTATTGATTTTACCGCCAAATAGTAGTGCGAGCACTGCTTTGTTTGATCTGAATGATAGCACCCTTAGAAATCAGTATAAAGACAGGCTGTGGGCGAATCACCTTGGCTCTCAAAGGACAACACTTCTGTTGCCTTCTTTGTTTGACGTTGGTTTCAGTGTAAATTATTACAGTTTCAGTTGTTTGTCACTTCAAATGTATAATAAAAGAAAATGTAATAATACGTAATCAAGTCTTTCAAAAATGCTTATTTAATTCATGTTTAAGAAGATATAAAGTTTATAAGACTAACTAAGCGTTTAAATTTGTAATCTGAAACTCCTTTATTTTACTGTTGTTTATTATTTTTCTCTAAATAATTTAATATTGTACGATGGAGTTCACGAAAAACTAAGACGCATTTCACATGAAGCTAAATTAAATTTCCTCTCTGATGCATCCTGTCTGACTTATCGGTATTGTGATTGAATGGATGGAATGAATCTCAAAGTTCTCTCTTTCTCTCAGTCACGATTTCTAAATTCAAAATACCACACAAAATCAATGCTTACTCGTAAAACGGAAACTTGGTCACTTTTGTACATATTATTACATATTAACACCTGGTGTTAATATCGGAGATGGTTCCTATAAAGTTTTGGTGAAAATGCATACGATTTCAGAAAACTTCTACATATTTGATAAATGTCAAAAGTCTTAGATATAAATATCATTACATACATCAAAAGATTTTTTTAAATATTTCTAGAATGACAGACAAGCTACAGAAAACAAGAATTTAAGTATTTGACTACTTTGCCAGTTACCATAAGATGCAGTGCCCAAGCGAAATTGTAATCAGTAAAGGTATCTTACCACATTGTTAAGTTTACTTAAACTTACTTTTATATTTTAACGTTTGTTAGAAATGATAAATCATAAGCGGTTTTAATTAAGCTTTGCCGGAAAGAGCTTAACTGTAAGTAATTAGAGCGCTACGTCGTTCGTGAGGCTTCTGCATAGTTTCTGAAGCAGTTGTTATTACTTCGTTTAGTAGTTAAATAATATCCTTTAATATTATTCTTAATAATAAAACCGTAATAAATAATTTTAATAAATGTTTTGTTCAAAAAAAATGATTTAAACAAACTTAAGCTTGTGATATCTGTTTAAGTGTTTTAAAAACTATAAAAGTCAACGCTATTCACGAATGTGGAGTCGTTATAAAAAAAATTCAGCCCTACCAATTATTTTACGGTTTCAAAATTCTTATTTTTCTTAAAATTTCTCATCTTATCTTTGTTGCCGAAAAGACTCACATTTACTTCTTGTACTATTATTTACATTTGCATTTATTAAAGTAATGATAGCCGATAGTGCGACCATAACCAATGATTAGGAAGCAACTTGGGCCTTTCTAATGAAACATAACGACTAAGTCACGATAACCGGAACTAACGGTTTATCACGTCTCTGAATGAATGTAGTAGAGAAATACGTAATAGTTCGTCTCGTTGTTATAATTTAACCATATAGCTGTTTTAACTTTAAATTTGTATGTCCTATTTTAACAGCAATATATGACTTACACCACGAGTATTTTTCATTTACATTTTAATCTTGCAAATTTATAACAATAATTAATAAAATTGACATTTTTCTTTTAATATTTTCGCAAGTGACACATGATTTATTTTACTCATAATTTTTTTTACAATGTTAGTTTTAATCAAATTTTTGAATGTGTTATGTTGATGTTTGGAATTATTACTGATATCCATAATATCGACATAATATAGTCTACTGTTCTAGTCATGTGTTTTAATTTTTACTAAATTTTATATTATGTATATAACATGCATAATTTTGCTCCTTTTTATCCCTGTGTTTCTTTCGTACACACCCCTAAAGAATATAATGAAATGCACTACAGACATATTGTTGGGTGCATTGTTTCGATTAAAGTAAAACAAACTGTTTATTATTATTATTACTTTTTCTTATTTCGTTAAGCTAATAATTATAGTGAACGTGAATAATACAATCATCATCGTCTTTACAGTCCTCCACAAGTCCACTGTTGAACGTAGGATTCCCCCAAAGGCATACCAGAAAACACGGTCCTGAGCCACTTGCAACCCAACGACGAATTCAAAACGTTATGTGGTGACGGTATAAGACTGTATACTATCTAGTATTATGCCAGAATATGTGAAGAGATAACGATATACAGGAGAATCAGTGTCTGTTTGTAATGTCAAAATAACAGCTTTTACTAAATGCATAATATGTATATACGATACTTATAACAAAAACACAATTTTTAAAATTTTGTCTGTCTCTGCCTGTCTGTTTGTTCCGGGTAATCTCCGAAACGGCTGTACCGATTTCCACGGGACTTTCACTGGCAGATAGCTGATGTTATAAGGAGTAACTTATGTTACTTATATTTTAGAAAAATAATTAGGGTTCCATGCAACATAACTAAAACCCTAAATTACACGCGGGGAACAGTTAGTTTCATATAAATTGAAGACTCCAGTCTCATTTCCCGTCTAGCAGCCTTTCGATTAAGAGTGTGGTTGGAGAGTTTCTTACTCCTATTACCGTGGGTATTGCAATATAACGCTTCGACCGCATGCACAGTTTCTACGAGCTTACCATTGATATGATCCACTGTATTACAATCTTCTAGGCGCTGTAAGAACGGGATGCTGGATTAGGCCACGAGTAGGTCAGAGCATTGACGGGAACTCTTGTCTAACGTCAAGATTCAGTGCAATTCTAACCATTCGATGATCGCCGCCAGTTTTCATTCTAGTGATCACAGAAACATCAAATAATAGTTGCCGCTTAGTTATCAGAGGGACGTTCATCTCGTTTTTCGTAAAACAGTCGGGACTAACCAAGTCAATAATTTCATAGTCCTCCCTCTCCAGGAACTCAACCAGTTATTTTATTGAATAATGGTGACAAACTAACACACAGTCCACCTGATGGTAAGTTGATGCTGTGGTCCATAGACATCTACTTCTATCCTCGATTAAGAATCAAAACGCAGATGCGTTTTCACTACTAAGAACTAAGATGGAATGTCTCGTTTACAGTTAATAGGGTCTCCGGTTCTCTACTCTCACCAAACGAAACTCAACAGCATTAAACTGCTATTATACGCTGGTATTCTGTAAGAGCGTGGTCATTCCCCAGTCGAGCCGACCCATTTGTGCTACCACTATAATATAGCTACAGCATGGCTCTACCACATAAAACTGTTGCTGCCTTGGATTTCCTTTTCCAATCCCAATGTTTACTTACTAATCTCAACTTATCGTCTGTATTTGTGCCTAGATTTGAGTTAAAGTCACCATCAAAACCGTGTAATGAGTTTTGAAGAAATGTATAGATCTTGAGATATCTTCACATCGTCTCGAACCTCATCATCTGGATGTCCCAAGCAAGGCTAGTGCAAAACCTGTATAACTTTCTGCAAATCTGCATATTAACTATGATGGACACTTTAAATTTTTGTAATAATTGGCTCACTATGATTAAGTTATTGGCAATTTGGTCAAAATAATTTACCCATTTGGCTATTTCTTTTAAATAAATTTATTTAAATTTTAATAAACAAATTTAACCTGTAACACTTCAAATAAAAATATACTGTTTGTTTTGAAATCTTGAACTTCTAAATGGTTTTAATTTTACTTCAGCCAAAAGATCAGTAAAACCGTACCTGTCAGTAAGTTTTGAAGTTAGCTTTTCATTTGAAAGTTTCATGGATTTAAACGAACTGTTTCAAACTTTCCTATTTTCATCTACATCTCTGAAACCGCGCTTTTAATTAGTAGTTATAGTAGTTATCTTAATCAAATGATGGTGACATCTGATTTAAAAACATGCGTGTATATATATATATACGCATGCACACACACACACACACACACACACACACACACACACTATATATATATATATATATATATATATATATATATATATATATATATATATATATATATATATATATATATATATATATATAAAATATTTTAATTTGTCCACAATTAAAATATTTTGACAACTAAACTAAATGTAGTAATACAGAGTATTATGTGATTTAATTTATTCTTTACAACAATTCGAACCTTCGATATCTCAAAGAATGTAGACACCATCTAGTTGGTGTACAAATTTTATTATAGTTGGCAAAATATGCGACAAGCGGCATTGATGATGCTTTCTTCGTGGGACCAACTATTGATATCTAGATTGTCAAATCTAGATGTCATATCTACATAAATGCTAATATCAATAATTTCAAATTTTTGGATAAAATATAGCCTTAATTTCTCCTGGCGTTGCTCACTATTTGTTCGTGAAGTTTCAATACAATCATAATTTCATCCATTTCGAAGATTAGCATGGAAAGACATACAGACAGACAGGAGTTTCAAGAATGGTGATTTGTGTCATATTAGCATGCAAATAATCCCCTGAGCTAGAAGGCAGTCATTTCGTTATTACAGACAGGCACGTCAATTTTATTTATAAGTAGTATAGAAATATAACCAATAAGAAATTTTTAATTTGATTTAATCAAAGTTTTCGATAATCAAAGAACAGAACAATCAAATAACAGTCGGTATTATTCATATTATTCAACATATTTAGTAAAATATATTAGTATTCAGTGGCGTGGAAGATTAATAATAACAACTTCTTTTATACCCTTGCGTACTCGTCAACTACGACGGATTCAACTCGGCTGGGCAGCGTTCGCTAAATTACGGCATATTTTCTCGTCAGGTATACCTCAAAACTTGAAAACGAGACTGTACAACCAGTGCGTGTTGCCAGTGATAACCTATGGAACTGAGACGTGGTCCTTCACTGCTGGCCGTATTAGGAAGCTCAAGGTCGCTCAGCGAGCTATGGAGAGGGCTATGCTCGGGGTTTCTCTGCGTGGTAAACTTAGAAATGAGGATATCCGCAGTAGAACCAGAGTGACCGACATAGCCCAACGGATTAGTAAGCTGAAGTGACAATGGGCCGGCCATATAGCTCGAAGAACCGACAACCGATGGGGAAAAAGGTTCTCGAGTGGCGGCCTTCTACCGGCGATGAAGTTTAGGGTGTCCCTACACTAGATAGAGAGACGACCTGGTAAGACATGCAGGAAATCGATGGATGCAGGTGACTCAGGACCGTGCTTTGTGGCATTCCTTGGGGGAGGCCTATGTTCAGCAGTGGACTTGTGAAGGGCTGTAATTATGATAATGATGTACTCATCAACTAAACAAACGAGTTTCTGGCATCCAATACCCGTTCAAATATACCAAACTAAAACTCCACAGACTATTTCACACACAAATATTAGCTCTTGGTTCCTTTTTTCTACAGCTTATGTTAAAATTGCTCACATTTTATTTTTAAAAAACTAGCTGGTACGGCGCGGTGCAGCCGCAGATGAAATAATTACGGAAATAGGGAAAGGGGAATGCCCACCGTTCATAGACACTTCGGCCATGGGTGCACACATGTAAAAGCATATGGAAATGATAATATGCAATTAAAATAATGAAATGGTTAAGGAGCTGGTTTAAAAAAAGTCCGAAATTTTAAGATATAAAGGTTTTTATTTTCACAAATACAGTTTTTTAACAATAATTTTACTGTAATACATATATACATAATCAAGTTTTGATAATATCTGTAAGGTATTTATGGTCTTATACATCATTTGTATCATACACAATCAGTACATAATCCAGAAATTGAGCAGGAGGCAAAAGTCTGATGCCGTGCTTCCTACCATATAACTGTCATAACATGGGCATAGCATCCTACCGTTCGACGGCCGACAATACAATAATTGTAACAATTATTTTAAATTGCACTTCTACCAGATTCATTGCCACTAATTATAATATATTATATAAAATATAGTTTGACTGATGTCAACTTGCGATTCACATGACAGGGGCTAGCTTCCTGTAGGACAGTTACTATCACAGACTAACTAGTAGATTCTACCCGAATGTTACTACGGTACGGTTTCTTTACTCATGTGGTTACTATACTCTTTGGGCCTAGCTGTCAGATACGATGTTGCCACTTAACAGATATACAATCGATAAAACGATATCGATTTTTTATTCGATTTATAATTTCGTAAAAAAAATCTTTGAGGCGCTTTAAGTTCTGCACGCCTTTTAAAATATGTTCTCTAATATTGATTTAAATTCTATTTTAAATGTATTTTTAAGAAGATAGAGATAAGAATAACAGTTAAATTGTGCAGTAGCGCTTTTGTTATGCTCTAAAGAATTAATGGTAAATCTTCTAGCAATTCGCTTGTTTAATTATCATAACATCATAATAATTATCGAAAAATAATATTAACATTATAATAATGACCCATAAAAAATCAGAAAAAAAAATCGATTTTATTAACGAGATTTGTAATTGGCAACACTTTTATTTTATCCACAAACTAATGAATTACTAATTTTTACTTAATTTTACTTTTTTTACTTTATTACTAATAATATTATTTACGCTGGTTTCTGTGAGAAGCGTATTGGTCCCTACCCGGTCTTGACCCATTCGCGCTAAAACCATAATATAGTTGATCGTGGCTCTACGTAAAGACAAAATTTTACCGCAATATAATGAACGGTATGACAGCGCATAAAATACGAACAATCAAACATTAAAATTTATATATTAGATAATCACTAAAATTCTCTGATGAGTGTCTTTGTTGAAATATTTAAATTATTTCACTTTTGTGTAGCCTTTTGTCACTAACAAAAACAGTTTTATTACTAAATTATTAAATAATCTTAATGAATTAAAAGTCGATATTCACGAAATAAAATTGCGAAATGACAAATTGCGAAATGACAAATTGGTCGATCGTATAAAAAATGCATCCGTCTGGTTTCTAAGTAAACGTCTATCAAACGTGTAGGTAAGTTGTGTTGTAGAAACTTCATTTAAGTTTCACCGTTTCATCAACGACAAATCTCACGTGGGATTTCATGTAAGACAAATAATTATGAATAAAATAATTACGCAGGTTGGAAAATTTCATTCCAGTTATAGAAGAACTTTCCACATGATGTCATGAATAAAATCTTTCCACCCTTGTTTGTCATTACTTGACGGAATCTGACTCCTCGTTGACAGTACGAAGGTAATAAATCTTGCTCTTTCAAAAGTAGTAAGGGTGCATACTTTCATCATAAAAAGTTATTTACACGATCATGTAATCAATCATAATATAAAATGTATGCTACATGTAATTGCATTTGTACTTGTCGATGGATCACATTCTACTTCTTCTAACACATGCTCGTTTCGACCCGTCCCTAATCTCGGCATTTTTTCTGGTCATAATATATTAGGTATGCGACCTACGATGTAGATATTATGATAAATGACTAAAAAGGACTTACATATATCACAACAAAAAAGCATTGTCATAAAAATATCGTACCATATCATCGATGAAACACGGAACGGTTAGAGTCAAACAGAAATTTGATTTAAATTAGTTTTTTTTTTAATTTATTTTATAAAACTGAGATGAGAAACGAACTTACAGTCCATCAGATGGTAAGTTGGTACTGCAGTCCATGGACACCAATGTCAAACAAAAAGGCTACAGAAATATTGTCACCTTTGAGGACTAATATGATTACAGCCTGTATGTAATTGTACTGGCTCCCTATACCCTTCAGACCGGAACATAGCAATGCAAGCTGTTTGGCGACAAAATTAGACATAACCCAGACGGACTTACCACCTAGTAAAAATAGTTAATAACTTTATCATTATGTAACAATTTTTTGAACGGAAAAGACATACCTGTCCACAGCTTTCTTTTATAAAACTGAAGTGACAAACAAACTCACAGTCCACCTGATGGTAAGTTGCCACTGCAGTCCATGGACACCTGCAGGCAACGTTAAACAAAACAGGTTACATATGCCTTATTGTCACCTCTGAGTATTAAGATATTGTAATGCCTCATCGTCTGTAAAAAAAAATCGGGCGAGGCCATCGATAAGAATAGTGAAGCTCTAGCAGTTTCACTCGATATCTAATGCATATTAATGCAGGTGTTCCCCAGGGGTCTGTTCTCTATGCGGCTCTTTTACTGCTGCACATCAATGACAAATGAATGTCAAGTCTTCTCTCCCAATGGGGTTACGACAATCTGATCACTTTCAACGTCGTCAATGCAGGCCTGTTTCTCCGCAAACGGGTCCGTTTGTGGTTCCTACTTTCCGAGGCCATCTGTAGAGGTTACTGATCATCTCAGTTTCTCGGCTTACAGTTGAGTGCTAACCTCAACTTTGGAGCTAACATTGAGTTGAAAGCACAAACTGCGGCGAAATAACTGTGTATTCTAAATAAGGTGAAGCGATACTTCACGCCCGGACAGCTTCTTTCAAACTTCTTTCTCAACTTTATACAAAGCTTAAGTCCCAATATTCATGGAGTATAGTAGTCACCTTTGCGATCGTTCAGCAAAATTTTAACCGCACTTGACTCAGTGGAAAGCAGAGCCAAGAGGCTTATCGGCGACAAAAATCTGGTGGAAACTAAGCTTCACAATTTAGCTCACTGCCGCCAAGTTGCTCGTTTGTCGGTCTTCTAGAAGGAGAGGAATGCCCTGCCGGCGTCTGTTTTTCCGAGTGCTTATAACCTGTACCTTTTCAAAGTGCGTGTTAACAGGCTTCTCTTGGGCAAACTCGCTCCACCGTAGACCTCATCTTTGCCCTCGGGCCAGATGGTCTTGACCTCCATGAGCCCATTTTTAATGATAAAAAAATTAAAGTATATGGGCTGTCTATTCCCTTCAGACGGAACACAGAAATGCAAGCGCTGCTATTTGGCGGCAGAAATAGTTAAAAGTGAGGTACCTATCCATACGGACTCTTTGGCAGAAAAAGAGTCTTACCACCTAGTATATCTACAATTATTCAGTAATCTTAAATAGTATATTTGTGACATGAGTAATAATGTTAATAATTTTAAGGTAATTATAATTTATCTTTTTAACGCCGTATTCAGAACTTTAATGAAACTTCTCGCAATAGTAAATAAGTAAGTAAGCGTAAATAACACACAGCGTAGTCGGCTGAATTAATAAATTGGTCAACCTAAGTACTTGTTTCTGAAGGTAAAGCAAATATTTCTTCAGTGTAAATAAGTTTGTATGTTATATATTATAACATATCCATTTCCGTGTAAGTTCAGAAAACTTTCTCCGCTATAATTTATAACATTTATTCGAGACATGATTAACATTATGATTAACAAGAATTTTACAAATATATTGGTAAGTTTAAAAATAAAATAACCTCTGAGGCATTGCATTATGTAAAGAAAGTCATTAAACTTAAGCGAAAACAAACCTTAAAATAACTTTGCTCTTTATGTTAGGTCATTTAAGTAAAGAACATTTCCTTTATATGCTACGAGTATATCAATTAAGAGTCACTTGGTCTGTCTTGGAAAATGTCAATGTTACAGAGGTCCCTGTTGAGCTCAGGCCTTATCATTGAGCGGGTAATGGACCGGGAAAAGATTGTCGCGCTACTCGTGTATTTGTATACGACATTTACTATCTTACAGTTTTTTTTTATTATTTTTACTTATTTCATCAATTTCACCACATGTTTTTTTTTGTGAGAAAAAGGTAAACCAGCACTTCAAATTACAAGTAACAACTTCATTCAAATGACTGATTTTCGGTATTTTTATTAACCTTCAAGACCATACCTACTTTTAACATGCAATTAAAAATCATTTTACTTATGTTTCTACTGAGTTATATTATGATTCGTAAAATAGAAAAGAAATAAATCATACACAGCTTTTGAAACTTTCTAATATGCCTCAGTTCTGTATGTAAATACCTCTCAGTGAATAAATTATGTCAACAAGAAAATACACAACATCTACATATATATTTATCAAAATTTTTGTAATTATGAAATAAAATAGAAATATTTTATTTATTATAGTTGTAATATACAATATGTAGTTTTTTTTTTATCTCTTAGCGATATAGCTATGGAATTAACAGTTCCGTTTTCTTGGTGCATGTTTTTCTACGAGCATAAAATAGAGGATAAACGTAATGCGACACGCATTATCTAATTGGGCAACAATATTTTTGTCAAAAGTATATTTGTTATCAAGCGTATCTATAAAGTATGTTTAATGTCGAAGCGTATAAATAAATTATCTCTACGAAATATTTTTGTTATCAGATTAATTAAAAGTGTCTCCAAGTACAAATGCTTAGATAAATGGCAATACGTATACAAATAAAAATATGATCACCAAAATATATCTAAAATGAAAGCTTTATTCTTTAAATAATAAATTATTACGCCATAATGACTATGCCGCAAAAAGTCATCTAAAATTAAAATCTATATCGTCATGAATGCAACCAGATATACTCATGATATGTACACTCTTCGACATAGGTTTACTTTTACTATTGGTCATGGTAATGAATCGAACTAAGGTTACACTTACTACGAAATTGAAGGCGAGCACCCTCCCCTTGTAACTCTTCCCAGAAATTGTATTTGAAGGTTCAATTCATCGCTTGTTCTGTGTAACTTACAACTCACTCATGTTTTGGATTTAATATTAAAATTTAAATTTCTCGCTTGTCTGATTCACACAACTCACACTGAATTTACTTTGATTCAAGAAATTTGCAAAACTTACGAAACCACGGGTATATTAAATACACATTTCCTTCCGGTTCTGAAACTTTGGGTGTTATAAAATTATCACTGTTTAGCTACGCACAGTCTGTGTACTCCTTGTTTTCAATAGTGTGAGCGGATGGTCAACTCTCTCCTGCTTACGAAATTAATCATTATCAGCAATAAAACAGCGTATTGCACTATACGTCTAATATAGAGCAATTACAGTTTTACCATACCATACAGTAATATGACCCGTCACAATTACGCAGTAGTGAGGACATAATTACATGATAACACCAAAGTATGCAAACCAACAGCAACACTACCCATCTCATTGTAACACAGATCAGCCTCTCAGCAACACGATCTTTTGAATGCACAAGAAGATTTTCTAAAACGGATAAACACGATACTATCATTCTACGAGTCTTTACACTCTTCTGCTCTTGGCGCCTACAGTGAACTCTATTAGGTACCGCATATCACCTCAGGATGATATGCGGTAATGAGTCTATGTCATTATTACACTGCAAACTAGTGCATTTACACCAGTATTATTTAATTCAAAGTTAGTCAATAATTTCTTCCATGAATACTAAATTACTTTTATCATTTTATTTTATTTTAATTATTTTAAAATTTTAAAACTACAATAAAACTGGCGGACTACATATTATGTTTTATTTTTCTTAAAGCCCTTCTAGCCGAGTAGAAAATGGGAGATCACCTGCGGGGCAGGTATTCAGCCTGGGGGCAGCCAACGCTCCATGTGTTATTTTGGAGCTGTTCTATATAGCGCGGTAGCTTCAGGACTTCGATAGCGCGATTTAGGCTTCGGTTCGTTTCGACAGCGCCGCCACATCACTCCTGTGCTCAAACCGGAGGTCGATGGTACAGTAGTAGTCGACAAATGTGCAAGTACTTGTGCCGTGAAGCGAGACGAGCAGTAAGGCTCAGGCCGTGCCGAACACTGTTGCGTAGAGGTAGCTTGAAGGAACAGCAAGCGTTATTCAATGCTGCAATGAACCTTGTAAGCTAGATGGATTGCAGAATCTGAAGATTGCAGAAGACAATTCTCGGGAGTGAATGGTAGGTGTTGTTGAGATAATGACGAAGGCTCGAAGTTGTGGTTTTCGAAGATTGTGGTTTTCGAAGGTTGTTGGTTGCGTGTTCACATCACGTCGGTTTGTCACCTTTAGCCGTGAAAGCAAAGGGCAGATCTTCTGCCGGGCAAGGTGTTCAGCCCGGGGAGCAGCTAACGCTCCATGTGTTCATTTGAACCATGTGAACATTTAGGAACTATTCTATATTGAGAACGGTAACTTCGGAACTTTGATGGCGCGATTCAGGCTTCGGTGAGTTTCGCTTATAGAGAGACGATAGTGCCGCCACAGACTTTTCACAGTTTAAATCTGCTTAAGATTTGAAAGCAAGAATTTTGTACAGTATTAAATATTTTATACGATGACCTGTAAACGTTTTTAACAAGATTAAATAAGACAATTCGGTGGCATGGTTTAGTAAATATAGTTGCACATTTGTCAATTAGTTTACAATTTAATTGTGGCTAAAAATGCATAAGTATAAGTTCATTTCAATACAAAGATAACTTTTATTTTTTGGCACCTATCACATTACTTCATTATCATCAGCGACTTGAACCACCTCAGGACCTCATGATCAGCAATCGCGCTCCTACCATTAGACCAATGAGGCATTCATTGGTCTGAGTGGTCGTGATTGCGAATGTTATATAAAGATTTTTCTGGTTAACAAGCAATCAACGTACTGATGCTAGAAACAGGCATCCCTAATTTCTGAAAGCATTTTAAAGCAGGGCAGGAATCGCCATAATGACCTTATGCATGTTGGCGTCTCAAGTATCCCCAAAATATTTTTAACTTAAAAACATGCACGATTCCTCACGATAAGAACATTATATAACTAAAATATAAACAAGCTCTAATAATGAACTTAATATGTAAAATACACAATATAATTTAAAAAAAAACATACGATTTTATTACTTAATATTACATTAAAGAAAATTCAAAGGTAGACGACTGGCAATTTGGCAACGTTCCAGATGCTTCGTTACAGTCTTACAACAACATAGGATTATTCTGCAGTTGTTTGAAGCCTAAGGTAAATCGTTACTTGTGTTAGCATATTTATTATTAGAGTTCACAAAATAATATAAAATTTAAAAAAAATCGTTAAGCCTCTCTACTAGGAGTTTTCAAGGACCATATTAACGTGTTATAATGCAGCATCTATTCCAGGTAAGCACTTTGCGTTGCTGGTGACTCAGGACTGTGTTTTGTGGCGTTCATCGAGGAGAGAGCAAAGCACTATGTTCAACAGTATATATAAATTTATTTAACGAAAACGCTTCTACAGTACAGGATTTTTTAGTAAATGAGACACGTTTATACAAGAACAAGATTTCATAAAATCTAATTTATGTTTATTGTTTTAGGTCTGTAATTGATATCAGTTGTAAATGTTGCAGTTCCTTCTTATAATCTGTATAAGTAATAACTATATATTAAATTTTTACTTATTGGACATAAATTAGTTCCTACTTAATGTATTGTCATAATTATTTGAAAATAAATTTACAAGGAATATTTAGGTCACATAATTTATTTCTTAAATTGGTAAATAATTGACTTGTTATTAATCTTTTTAACGCTCTTTTATTTTATTTTTTTATTTAAAAATATTAAAATTGTATAATTATTCCACATTCATTCTGTTGTTATGTTCAGCTTTAATAGGCTGCCGTCATTACACGAGTATATTCGCTCTCTATTCTTGTTGCGAAATTGAACAGTAAAAGCGATCATAACAGTCTTCAAGAGTATTTATTACTTTACTTTCAGCAAATCCTGCATTGAAATTCTTCAAACGGTACTTTTGAGTGGAATGGCCTATAAATATAAAATTATTTACTAGGTGGTAAGACTCTTTTTCTGCTTCGGAGTCCGTCTAGGTAAGTACAACACGTTTACTAATTTTGCCGCCAAGCAATGTCTGCACTGACATGTTCCGGTCTGAATGGAATAGACAACCAGTATATTTGCCATACTACATATAACTGACGCATTACACCTTAGTCCTCAGAAGTGACAATGCTCTGGATGCTTTGTTTGAAGTTAGTTGCAGATTTCCTTGGACTGTAGTAGTCATTAATCACGATTTAATGATGAAAAATAAAATTTATGTCGTCAAACACTTTCATTTACTATCATATGAAATGTATACAAAGTGTGTTTTTCCATATAATGCCTGTGGTGTTCCTATAAAATTCGTGTTTAAGATCCATAACTGTCAATGGCATGGCTAAACCAAATTAAACTAAACTATTTACTTTTCAAAGTTTCTCTGTGCAACATTTTCTACGTAAATTGAGTTAAAACATAATCAGTTTTAATAAATTAATGGCGTTTTTTGCGTTCAGTAACTTCATTTATTTAGTGTTGATTATTTCCAAGAAAAATCGCGTTCTGTGAATAAACCATGCACTGAATATTCAGTTCTTTAAAAAAGTTCATTAAATTTATAAGCATAATAAAACAGACATAAAAACCTAAAGTAGCTTCGCTCTGCGCACAAACTCGTTTAAAGTAGATGCTACCTTAAGTACAAAATCGATTAAGAATCCCTTACTCTGTTTTGGAAAATGGCTTTGTTAGGTTCATTGAATAAAATGTTTATAGGAACAAGTAAATACAAAAATATTTTCATCAGCGTTTGACTGCGGCTGATAAAGCTCGTTAAAATCGCACTACAGCAGTTTCTCGCTTTCGGCTGGGGGCCAGCCATTTTGATTAAAATATTATTCAAAAATTTTAACGTATAAAAGTTAAAGTTAAAGTTACAGTCTATATACGTCCCACTGCTGTGCCTGTGCCTCCTCTCATTTCTGAGAGGGTTTTTAGGGCAAGGAAATGTCCGCCGCGCTGCCCCAATGCGAGTTGGCGAACTTCACATGTCTTCGAAATATTTTTTTTCTTATTTCTCAGACATGCAGGTTTCCTCACGATGTTTTCCTTCACCGCTGAGCACGTGGTAAATCAGCACTTAAAATTGCAATTAACAATTTCATTGGTGCCGGCGGGGTTCGAACCCGGGTTGCTCGCGTACTGTGAAACTTACAGCGAGCGCTAATCATCTGAGCTACCAACTCTCACAATATTACAATACTCAAAAATTTAAACGTTTACTTATTCCCAAATACTTATTTTAAATTATTTTATTTTCGACGAATCAATTAATTATGTCATGGTGAAGATAATACACCATCTCGCTGATAGTGTCTGTGTGTGGGCTGGTTAATAAATTACCGAAAGCCGTCCGAATACATGAACTTAATTGTAGAATTTACGAGTACAATATTTGGAAGCGTGTACTTTCATACAATACTATAATACATTTTAACTTAATACATGAAACAAGGAAGAGCTTTTCAGGTGAGTTTGAACGATCATATGGTTTCCATACGGGTGTATATTCATCTGGTTTACGATTGTAAAATACTTTAGAGACTGGCAATAAAATACCTATATATAATAATAGAGTCGAAGGAGGCATTGGCCGTTAGTTTGGATATTGCGAAGGCTTTCGATCGGGTTTGGCACAGCGCTTCTTTCAAGCTCCCTTCCTATGGGCTTCCCGAGGTGTGCAATTGGATCACCAGTTTTCTTTAGATCGGGCATCAAGGTCGTTGTAGACGGTGCATGCTCCGACTACAATATTAACGCTGGTGTTCCACAGGCTGCGTGCTATCACCAACGCTGTTTCTTCTGCATCAATGATATGTTGCAAACCGGTAGCATTCATTGCTATGCGGATGACAGCACTGTTGATGCTCTATACACAACCGTGCCAATATTTCTCGGGAAAACGTCGCCAGTACCGGAACAAACTTGTGTCTGAAGTCGGTCTTTGCTGAACAAAGTCTCGGATTGAAGCGACTAAATCTAGTCAGTTTAATCCTCAGAAGACACAAGTTTGCGCGTTTACCGCCAAAAGAACCCCTTTGTCGTGACGTGCAGTTTCGTGGTCACGGAAGAGAAGGCAAATTGGCCCTAAAAACGGCGTGCTCAGCAGGCAGGACAGTATTTCATGCCGGCACAACGCCTGCAACTTTACAAGGCGCAGGTTCGGCCTCACATGGAATACTGTTCCATCTCTGGGCTGGGGCTCCCCAGTGCCAGCTCCTTCCACTTGACGCATCCAGCGCAAGCGGCTTGATCGTCGACGACAAAGTCCTTTCCGATCGGCTCGATTCATTGGCGCTGCGAAGAGATGTTGCATCTCTTTGCATTTTCTTCGCATTTACCACGGGGTGCTCTGATTGTTCGGATTAATCCCAGCCGCCATTTCACGAACTTATCGCGGCAGAACTCGATACCATCCACACTCTGGATGATTGGCGATTTTCCTCACAACCAGTGGTTTCCAGATTACCGATACATGACTTAGGGACCTTCAAGAAAAGCCTACTCCTTTTAAAAGGCCGGCAACGCATCTGCAATTCCTCTGGTTCCCCTGGTGTTGCAGTTGTTCATGGGCATTGATCTTACCATCAGGTGAGCACATGCTCGTTGCCTCTCCTATAAAAAAAAAACCTATCAAACGTGACAACTAAGGCATATTCTCACCTTAACGAGATATGCTCATGTCCACAGTGGACTTACAGGCTAATGAAGAAGAAAGTGATGAAACAAGAATATTTTATATAATTCTAAATCCAAGCCATTTTGTTTTAAGAATAAAAATATAGTATAATCACTTTAACCTTAATAAATAATTAAAGGAACTACATCAACTAATATAAAAGCAGGCCTGTCGCCTGTAGTGACGTGGTAAGTTAATCATCACCCAATTTCGTCCCATAGAGTCGTAAGAATCAACTATGATACGTTTAAAAAATGCAATATTTAATAATGGCCCGAAAATAACATTTTATCTATCACCTAGCAGCTGCAAATTTTTTTTTTATAGCGAACAGCGTGATGTAATTACTGGCTAAAAGGTATTAAGAGCTAAATTTTAAGAGAGTGGATGTAGATGTGTTTGGATTACAATAGTAATCAGAGAATAATCAAAAACAAAGAATAAGAGGAGAAACAGACTGATCTCGTACGCAACGTATGCGTTGCAACGCTCCACCGGTTTTACACACTTGGCCTACGTATGCAACGTACGTTTGGCGTCAGACACTTCTACTTCTTAGCGGACGCACGAGTACAAATTTATACCATGTTTCTGATTTTGAATATTTCCCGCACAGAAAACCTTTAGGTAGTAATTCTGATAACATTATAATGCAAACAAATACATGAATATTTAGAATACAATGTGTTATTTCACCAATGTTTATAAAATATGAATGTTTACATTCATATTGTAACAATTATATACTATATACTATATCATCAGTGAATTTACGAGAGATAAGCGGCTTTATGGCCTGCGATGTCTAGATTACAATACTGGTCATTTAAGCAGGATAAATCTTCGGTGTTTGATGTCATAATATATAATATGATGAATGCAAAGGAAAGATATTATAATTACATATCTATAAAAATTGTTGATAAATAATAAATATGGATGGACGTACAAGAAACGAAAATAACGTTAGAATTTTAATCAAATTTTTCCACTAAAATACGAAATCACCGGTTTACCGTACTGACAACCGATCATTTTACTGAGAATATTACCTTCATTATAATATAATGAATTTGTAGTAAGGCTGTGTCTGTATTTCTTATATTCAGAAACAAACAAGTCTAGGAGCAATGTTTATAATACTGAAGCCAAATTAGTGATTTGTAAAATATTGTCTATCTGTGTCTACTGGACGTATTTCAATTAGATTTACAGAGGTAGATAATGACGCCGGGTTACACTTTTCTTATCGACAAGAACCGAACAGTTCAAAGGGTGAGGTAGCCATAAAATATCTAGTATGATTAGTTTTAGGGACTTCAACACCTTTCCTTCCCTTCCTTTTATCGTTATATGTTGGGTTTTCCATAGCCCGCTATTTACCAATCAGATGGACTGTTCGCTCTTTTTTCACACTAAAACAAAATATAAAATTACGCAAAGAAACAGACTTTATATTTTTGATTATGCACATATTTTTATTTTGTTTAAAACATATTTAAAACCATAGTTCATTTCTTCATTCTACTTTCATTATAATTTTTACTGTAAACGTTTTATTAAAATCATAAATTTTGTGCCAGACGCATCTGTTATAAGTTTTAAATAATTCCAAATTTGGATATAAATATTTCGTACAGTGGATGTGAGGCTATGATTAAATACCTCATATTAAATATTTGATCCTTACCTGTGCAATTGCAGCTTTCTAATCATTTGAGTCAAGCTCAATAACTTGTACTATATCTGGAATTCAAATGCCAAATTAATATAAAATTCAAAACCATACTATATCATTTTTAAAATCGGTTGTTAATTTATTTTCCCATTGTTTGTTTATACTTTGATATGGTTTTGTCTGCAACATATTAAATTTACAATATTCCTTCATTTATTCATTATGTATATAAATTTTTAGGTTATATCGTTAGGTCTATTTTGTAATGTTAAGTACTTAAACAGATATTTCTTTGATTATATTAAATATAAGAGAAAAATGTTTAATAATTAACTTTAAATAATTTTTAAACTTAGCTTCATATCTAATAATTATATAAAAGATGATAATTACATTATTGTGAATAGCATTATGTCGTTATTATTTGAGATTATATTTTTTTCTCACAAATTAAGGATATTATAATGATTTTATCAATATATATAATTAAAATTTCTACGCCAATTATGGCAGAATAAGTTAGAAAGTATAAAATTAAGAACTTGTAGGTATGTAGTACCATATTTTTAGTAATAAATAAATATTATTTTTATTATTAAAATAACAACATTAAAATAGGCTGACAGATATAAAGACACAAGGTCCCTAGGCACTTGACAGTAAAAACGGCGCCCTTAAGCCGTTTCGGGAAAATAAAGAAAAAAAGAAAACACTTTTATCTTATATTTCGATATTTTATAAAGAAATCTAGGTAAATAGTCTTCGAAACAACAAATCAAGTAAGTACGGGGATAGTACGCTTTATTTAGAGGTACAGAACATTAAAAAGATTATATTCAACAGACTTCATTGAAATTGACGCTCTATGACATTTCAATATAATATCACTCACAAATTATTTATTTACACTTAATTAATTGTTACCACCAAAATTAAAACGGTAACAACAAAATCACTTCACGTTTTTGCCATTCTCTCCTTTTCTTTCCTAAGGCAGAGAAACTTCGTCTTTTTAACCATTTCACGCTAGTGTGAACATGCCTTTATTATCAATTTGCGTGATGGGTGAATGAATAAAGGCTTTAGAGTTAATTACACCCTCGGAACGCACAACCGAATTTATGCCGAGTGCTTATTCGTAATCTCGGAGTACTCTAGTTACAATTTCAAACGCAATGGTATTGTGCATAATATTGTGCATTATATAAGCAATGTTTTCGCGATTCAGTATTAATTACAGATAATATCATGAAATAATTTTTTAAAGAACAAAGATGGCACGCGAGTACACAGTCCATCTGATGGTAAGTGCTATGCAGTGGCCAATATCACATCTACATCTATCCTCGATTAATAATCAGTATGCAGATGCGTTGTCACACCTGAGGATTAAGATGGAATATAAATATTACTCGAACTCTATTCCAGTAAAAGTAGTCACCGGTTTTCTACTCACCATACAAAACACATCACCATAAAGCTGCTATTTTAGGTTGGTATTCTGTGAGAGATTGGTTCTTCTCGGTCGAGCTCGCCATTCGTGCTACACTATAATATAGCTGCAGCATGGCTCTACAATGTATAAGATAGCTCTGTCACGTAGTATATATTATATTCTTACTTCTTCATATTTGAGACGGTTCGGTTTCCCGCTCAGATAAGTGACTCTTCTTCTCTTCGTCTTTAGTATTTACGGTACTTTTTCTCCGAAGCCTGATCGCTTGTGTATACTCATGTAAGCTTTGAAAACAGATCGGTCAAATATTTCTCAATAATGATAAATTTCAAGCTTTTTAATAGTCCCATTAAAAAAGTAAAGTAGCAGTCAACATACAAGTCCACGGCTGGGCACCGATTCTCTTAATGTTTTGTGGCAGGAAAGAGTCCACCGCCCCGCCCCAGACAATGTTGTCGGTTTTAAGAAGTACTCGAATTTTTTTAACTTCTCAGACATACAGATTTCTTCTCGATGTTCTCCTCCATCGTAAAACCAGTTGTAAATCAGAGCTTGAAATTGCAATTAAAAATTCCATCGGTCTTGACGAGAATCAAATACAGTTTGCGCTAGTACTATGCCATTTAAAGGCAACTTCTGAACTACACGACGCTTATTCATCAACACCATCAATATCATTATTACAGACCTTCATAAGTCCAATACTCAACATAAGCCAAGGAATGTCACAAAATACAGTCCTGAGCCATCTGCATTCATCGACTGCCTTTATGTCTTACCAGGTCGCTACCCCAACTTATGGGGGCCACCCTACACTGAACTTACCGGTACAAATCTGCAACTCGAGAACCTTTTTTGCCCGTCGGTTATCGTTCTTCGAGGTATATGACAGGCCCATTGCAATTTTAACTTACTGATCTGCTATGTTATGTCAATTCCTCTGATGCGTCTGATGTCTGATGCGTTGTGCGTTACGCAGGTGGAGTTGGAGGCCGTGGAGTGAGGCGTGCCTTGTTTTCCTGGTGCGCCTTGCCTGAGAAGGAGAATGGGGTGGAGAGGTCCTCCCCCGAGAAGGGGCTGCCATGGTGCGGCCGCGGATGTGTGCGAAAGCGTTCCCGTGGCCCTGCCTATATGCGGCGAAGGTGGCACACAATGGCGTTTTAGTCGGTGCAAGTCCAACATAACCCAGGGCAACAGTTATAGCCCCAGGGTCTCCACAACAAAAGGGCCTTACTTAAAAATAACAAAGGCAAAACAAATAACAAAGGCAAAAATAAAATATATAAAGATGATTTGAAACCGAGTCTTGGTAATGAGTTGGTCCAATTCGCTTCATTGATCGTTTTGTACAAAAACGATTGTCAAAAAGATCAATCTAAGGAGCTCTTCGACAATCAATTACTCGCAAACCCAAATTTCAGAGCTACATTTTCAAATATTGACATTACGTTGAGAATGTACTTGGTGTTGATGGTGTCGAACTGCACGGGAGAGCGCTCATTTTCGAAAATAAAAATTATAAAAAATTACTTCGAACTACTGACACATTGACTATTGACACAGAACCGTCTATCAAAGTTGTCCCTACTGAGTATTGAAAGTGATTTACTCCGAGAACTGAAAAAAATAAGAAAAATTAAACGCGTTACAATCCATAAAAGTAGTTTTATTTAATATGTAGTGTTTGCGTTAATAAAAGAAATCATTATGTTTATTTAAATAATAATTATTCTCATATTCTTTTGGCAAATCTTTCACGTTATTATAAATGCTTTGCATTAGATTTGGTCGGAACAAAATAATGTAAATATTTTAAAATGAATACCTTTCTCCCCATTTCTCGAACTCCTTTGTATACTTATAAACTGAAATCATTTCTTAATAATTGAGATGCATCGAGGTGAATATAATCGTGAGTGAATGAAAGTAATATTTAAAATAAATTGAAAAAACATTGGCTCTATATCTGTTTGTAAAGTTTCAACACAATAGGTTCAGTCATTTCGAAGATTATCCCGGACAGACAGACAGGCTATTTTTAAAAATTGTTGTTTTTGTCTTAACTAGCAAGTAATCCCCTGAGCTTAATAGAAACTAGTTAATTCAATATTACATACAGACACTTCAATTTTATTTACATGTATAGATGTAACATTTAAAAAAAACACTTTTAGCCATCGAAGGCAAACGATCTATCGAGTATTTTCATCTGCCAATTCTTATGAAAATGGCAACACGGCCTGGACGACCTGTTTACAAATATATCAGGACAAATTCAACAACTTTTCTGGCTTCAGGGGATGTGAAACTTTTCCTCGCAAATAACATTTCGTCGTACAAACGCTTTGAATTCAAATAGTATGGAAATTCATGTGACGCTCTTTTCGCCTCCCTATGATCAGATTTGACAATTTCAGTTTGTGGATAACTTAAAATGTAGAATTTAGTAGTACGAGTAGTGGTATTGACTTATTAATGTAATATTAACGAGTGGTAAAGATCCTCGCAAGTAGGATATCCGGGCAGCGTTTAGTCCATACAAACGTATTCGCCTGTTTCAGTATTGGTAAAATATTTCACACATACCAGATGGCGTATACTCAAAGATCCCTTTTTAAATAAATGTGACAAACGAGCACACAATCCACCTGATGGCTAGTGGATATTGTGACCCGTCACCTACATTTAACATTGATTAACAATGATGATGAAACGACATGTCAGCTCTGAGGACTAAAGTGGAATGCCGAAATCATTACCAATAAGAAAGTTCGGTTCTCATCGTGACTGATATACGACATACAGCAACACTGTGCTAAATGAAACTGGTATTCTGTGGGGTCTTGGTCCTTCCCCGATCAAACCGACCGTTCGTACTGTATTCATAATATATCATAGCTCTATCACGCCACTAAATTAATATCTCGAATGTCTGGTAGATTAAGAAAGTTTGATAGAATCTTTAAAATAAATGTTTACTAATGAAAACGGTTACTTTGATCTTAAAGATATAGAAAGTGTGGAATTAAAACAGTTATTTTTTATAAATTTTAAGTCCTCTTATTAAAAGCTTATTGAAAGTACTCGTAACTTCAGCAGTCAACAGTATCTCTCGTTTTTTCACAAATTCAAGATGAAATTATGTTATTATGTTTAATGAATTCAGATCGACATAAAAATTACAAATTAAGTTTTTTGGGTAAAAAAAAACGATATTTACAAACGACCTTTAAGTTAACCTCTATTCGAGCTTCGTCTTTGAAATTTTTATTTCTTAAATTGCAGATTTGGTCCCATGTTGGTCTGGGACTCATAGGTCCCTTGTTTATGTGCAACTTATAACAAAAAAGAAACGTGTCACCTGTGCTACTTGTCTACTACATAGTTATAAAAGTCGACTAATGGGATATTAGTTATGTACTTGTGTGGGCGATGTGCTAGTCACTATAATAATTTGCAGACATCTCTACGATGTTTTTCTTACGTACCACTGAATATGTGGTAAATCAGTACTTAAAATTGCAATTGACAATTTCATTGTTACTTGCGTACTATGAAATTTAAAGCAAACGCGTATCCCTGCAGATTGTTTTACATTTAATTTTTATATTAATTTAAAATTTTCATTAAAAATTTTAATTTACTATTTTTATACATAGAAGCATCTATTAAATTCATATACTATTATGGATTTAATATCATCATCATTACAAAAGTTGACTGCCGAACTTATATGTACCCGAATATTGCCATAAAGCTCGGTCTTGACGTGACCCGTCTGCATTTTGTTTATAGAAGTATGGGTGAAGAAAGAGCACACACTTCATCTATGGGTGAATACATATTCTGATAGTGAATGCCATTGCCCATAAATACCTACATCTATCCTTGACTAAGAATTAAAATGCAGATGGGTTGTTACCCCAACGGACTAAGATGGAATACCTCGTTACCAGAAAATGGGTCTCAGGTTCTCATCACTCACCACACGAAATACAGCATTTTTATAGGATAAGGGTGACACACAAGCACAGTCCACCTGATGGTAAGTGGATGCTGTGGCCCATAGACATCTACATTTATCCTCAATTAAGAATCAAAATGCAGATGCGTTGTCACCCCTGAGGACTGAGATGGAATGCCTCGTTTCCAGTCAAAAGGGTCTTCGGTTCTCTACACTCACCATACGAAACACAGCAGCATTAAGCTGCTATTTTACGTGGTATTCTGTGAGAACGTGACCTCGGTTGAGCCGACCTGTTCATGCTGTAACCACAATATAGCTGCAGATGGCTCTACCACGTATTATACTGCCGTTTCACGCGAGAGCGTGGTCCTTCCCCAGTTGAGCCCACCCATTTGCGCTACAGCCATAATTTGCTGCAGTATATTTCTACTTCGTGACTTATTCAGTGTTGTATGAGTTTTATAGTTGGTAACTAGAGGGTAGCTATACAACCTCTCTTGATGGTTCAAGTCTGTCACTCAATAACATTTCGTCCCTATTTAAGGGCTTTGTATTTGGTAACTAATGGGTAGCTACCCCATACCTCTCTTGCTAGTGGCTAGCTACCCTATATCTCTCCAGCTGGTTCTTGACTCTCACTTATTAAACTTTCCTCCCCTTTATGAACTTTGTAGTTGGTGACTAGTGTGTAACTGTTCTTATCAATAATATATCCGTAATTAGAGGTACATGATTCGTTGAATTCATCATACATACATTCTTTGGAACTAAATACACTGGGAAGATGGAAATGGAGGTCGTGTAAGTAAACGCGCTTAACTAGAAAAAATAGTAAAAGAAAAAGCGCTTTGCTAGGAAAAATAGTGAAAAAAATATACTCTTCGACGAACGGATGGTCACACGGCAGTTACCGCTGGTAGAGCTGCAGATGTTTGCGAGGGTGGTCTCCAAGCCTTGCGATATGTGACGAATGTGGTATCCTACGAACCTTTAGTCAGTACATGTCTGATACAATCCGTACAAGCCCATGCGAGGCAGGTGTGCCACACGCCTTCAATTTATGCAGTTATATAATAGGTCAATAAAATTGTTATTCACATTAAAAACAAACCTTTAAATCCACTTTAAAGACTGAACGATTTAAAGTAACGGCTCTTTCATTAAACATCATAAAGACGCTAAAGAAATCCTTTTAAACTTTACTTAAAAGTTTTGTTAATGGCTTGGATTGATAATTATATTTCATAAAATATTTAACGAGCTTCAATCATTTTCGAACAGTACATATTTTGCAGGTATTAAATATGATAATAATTTTTTACCATTTTTTTCCTCGCGTGTCATCAAGTATTGCAGCCAGTATTGCCATTTGTCATTAATTATCTATTTATAACAGCCTATCAAGTCCAATGCAGAACATAGGCCTCATAGATAGTCCCATAGGGATCTTTGCCTTAGTTGCTACTCTTGGCAGACGGAATAGCAATTACAGTTTTTATTATAATTAAGTTATTATCAGAAAGATGCTGCTACCCATCTCCTGATTCAGTTTCCCTTTATCACCTTCATTCACTTCATTCATCATTACTAAAAATAACGAAATGGTCTTATTTCTTGTAATTTGTTCTAATTTTTGTCTATAAAACTGAAGTACCAAGCGAACTAACCGTCCACCTGATGGTAAGTGACTACAGATCATGAAAGGCCGCCGCTTTGTGTGTATTTTGTGTGCGCGTGCGCGCGCGCGCTCGTGTGTGTGTGTGTGTGTGTGTGTGTGTGTGTGTGTGTGTGTGTGTGTGTGTGTGTGTGTGTGTGTGCGTGTGCGTGTGCGTGCGTGCGTGCGTGTGGATAATATATCAACTTATGGCTTTCAACATACATTCTGTTGTTTTATAATCAAGACTTTGTAGCCACTTAATAATATATTGTTTACACTCATATTTACTTTTATTTTTAACCTTAAATAAATTATTTACCTTACAAAAAAGGTCCAATAAATTGATAAAAAAGTTGGCCAAATGAAGTTTTTAGGTGCACCGGCCAAGTTATATTTTTGCGTTGCTGACGATTTGACTGTTGAACGTTCACTTCGACAGTATTAGTAGGAGTTTTATGCACATTAGCATGCTTTTTTAATAATGCGTGTAGTATAAAAAGTTGTCTCACTGTCAAAACTTCACATGATTTGTTTAAGTCGGAAGTTGGATGCCCAAACCATTCAAAAGTGCTTACTTTGACCACGCTCAATTAAAATCGTGCAGGTCTTTGCGGCTCCACCCCAAATAGAAATACAGTAGCTAAGTATTGACTGCCAAAGGGCAAAGTAAGTTATTTTAATAACGTTAGGTTCAGCCACAACTCTCAGGCGTTGAAACACAAACATAAATTTTCGAACCCTACTAGACAACAAGCTTACGTTCATGTAATATTCAGATTGAAAGTGAGTCTATCATCAATAGTTATTCCCAGATATTTTAGATAATGGACCCTTTCTCGGCTAGGACAGTCACAGATTGTTTTGGGAGATAGAATGTTGAGAATGACTATGGGATATTATTTTAAGACCAGGAGGTAGTTTTGGAGACTGAATACTAAATGTACAACATTGAGCATAATACCATTTTGTATTAGCCAATTCGTGACGATGTTAAAATCAGGCTGAGCTGATTTATAGGCCTTTTTCAAAGTTGTTTCGGAAAACACCAAGGCAGTATCGTCTGCAAAAGCTATAAGTTTTCCCTTATCCATGCTGAGTTGACACATATTGTTCACATAAACTAAAAACAAGATTGTACCTAGGATGCTGCCTGGGAACACCGTATTCAATATCATCATAACCACTTACATAATCGCCTATTTTACACACTGTGTACTGCCATTTAAGTAGCTTTTGAAAAAGTCAAGATGGGTGCCTCTAATACCTAATGCTTCAAGTTTATTTACAAGTCTAGGGGTCGAAACCATATCGAAAGCCTTAGCAAGGTCTAAAAATATATAATGATTTCTTATATTTACGCGAACACTACACATTGAATTAAACTACTTTTACGGATTATATCGCGTTTAATTAACTTATTTTATTAATTCCCGACGTTTCGGGTGCGTTACAGCACCCATGGTCTGAGGACTGAGGGTGATTGACGTCCCAATGTCAAAGTTAATACAGGTACCTTCAGCTTTTTAATTATTAATTTTGGTCCGATCTACCAGAATGAACTAACTGTGTCTTGAAGTCTTGCAGTGGTATGCTTGGGTTTAGTTTTAATTTTATTAATTACAGGATCCCAAGCAGGTGGTAGTACCAACCTCCTCTCTATTGAAATAGGATGTTTTAATTTCAATAGCCTCACCATATCATCCTTGGCGAATCGATGTTCTTTCGCGAGAATCTGTGGTTTTAAATCTAATGTAATATGAGGCCGTCTGGATATGATCACAAACTGCAGACTTCCCGGAACGTTGGTGCTTCACATCAGCTATGTGTTCTTTTCGCGGGTTTTAATAGATCTTTTTGTTTGCTATATATGAGAGACCACATTCACAATCAAGCTTACTACCTCCTGCATCTTGTAGGGATATTATGACGGATGGTAGAACAGCTAATCTTCGTCGGCGGCTTGAAGAATGTTTTTATAGAAGCTCGCTTCAAGATGTAGCCAATCTTGTCTGTGACACCTCTGACATATGGTAGTACAGCAGGCACGCTCGACTGTGGCCGGCTTCACTCGGTCACTGTGACGTAGGCGCGGGACCCGAAGCTTGTTGTCGTGCAGAACCTGTGACGTGCTGAGCTCGGCGGCCAGGTGTTTGCTGTCACAATCCCTCGTGCTCTCTGTAACAAGATTGCCCACGGTAGCCAACTGTGAAGGATGATGGTGGGTTCACCATTTAAATATCTGTTTGTATGGGTCTTTCTACACTGTGCGCATTACTATGGTGTTGGGATTTCGAATGACTAATACATCTAGGAAAGCTAAAGTATTTGCCTCTAACTCCATAGTAAATTGAATTTTAGAGTTTATGGAATTAAGATGTTCTAAAAGTAGGTTACTTTGTCTGATGGTAAAATTGTGAAAGTATCGTCTACATACGCATAGAACCTTGGAATTACTAATTTTGATAAGCGAGCTTTGCCTCAAAGTCCTCCATGAAATATCGGCGACAATGGGAGATACCGGTGAGCCATTACGCTTCCATCTACTTGCTTATAAAATCTTTACAATAGATAGCCAGATGGGCAATGTACAAGCATACTGTATTCACTGGCATGTTGTTTTCCTCTAGTTTCCTAGTTACAATTGAGATGCAGTCTTCAGCGGTAGGCATGTAAATAGAGACTGAACATCAAAACTGACCATAGTTTCATTGTCAATGGAAGCGAGTCTTTATCTCACTAACAAATGGTATGATCATAGTGTGTTATTTCCATGTGTCCTCTGAGTGGTGATAGTGTTTTGCTAAGTTGAGCCAAATCTAGTAAGGGTGTGAATCGATCTGCTCACTATGGACGTAATGGGCGTTCTGGTTTTGTGTATTTTGGTAACCCATTTTTTGTTTGCCTATATGAGAGACCATTCACAATCAAGCTTGTACCTCCTGCATCTTGTAGAGGATATTGCACTTGACGGATGGTAAGAACTGACTAATCTTCTTCGGCGGCTTGAAGAATGTTCTTATAGAAGCTCGCTTCAATGTAGCAATCTTCTGCTTTCAACATATGGTAGTACAGCAGGCACACGCTCGACTGTGCCGCTTCACTCAGTCACTGTGACGTAGCGCGGGACGAAGCTTGTTGTCGTGCAGAACCTGCTTGACGTGCTGGCTCGGCGGTGTTGCTGTCACAGATCCCTCGTGCTCTGTAACAAATTTGCCCACGTAGCCAACTGTGAAGGATGATGGTGGGATTCACCATTTAAATATCTGTTTGTATGGGTCTTTTTCTATACAGTGTGACCTATGGTGTTGTTAGGATTTCAATGACTAATACATCTAGGAAAGCTAAAAAATTATTGCCTCTAACTCCATAGTAAATTGAATTTTAGAGTTTATGGAATTAAGATGTTCTAAAATGCAGTTACTTTGTCTGATGGTAAAATTGAAAGTATCGTCTACATACCGCTTATAGAACCTTGGAGTTACTGGTGCAGTAAGCGGGCTTTCTCCTCAAAGTCCTCCTGAAATATCGGCGACAATGGGGATACCGGTGAGCCCATTGCAACACCATCTACTTGCTTGTAAACTCTTCCTTCCACAATAGATGTAGATGTAGGCAATGTCTAAGCAGTACTGCATATTCTGCTGGCATGTTGTTTTCCTCTAGTTTCCTAGTTACAATTGAGATGCAGTCTTCAACAGGTAGGCATGTAAATAGAGACTGAACATCAAAACTGACCATAGTTTCATTGTCAGTAAGACATAGGTCTTTATCTCACTAACAAATGGTATGAATCCTTAGTGTGTGCTCTTGTGTGTCCTCTGAGTGGTGATAGTGTTTTGCTAAGAGTTGAGCCAATCTGTAGTTGGCGAATCGATCTGACTCACTATTGGACGTAATGGAGCGTTCGGTTTGTGTATTTTGGTAACCCATACAACTTCGGTGGTTTGCACACGCAGGTATTATCAATTGACGTCTAGATTCAATTTCTCGATATTCTTAATTAGATCGCTAGTTGTTTAAGCGTATTAGTTGTAGGGTCTGTTTTGACCTTCGTACGTACTTTCATCCGATAAAGTTGTTGTATTTTAGATTGTAACCGACGTATCCATTATAACCGTAGCATTACCTTTATCTGCGCGGAGAATCGTTAAATCTGGTCTGTTGCGTAAGTTTTCAATGCATTAATTTCATCCTTCGGAAGATTTAATTTCGGCACTGAGCTTCGACGTAACAAAGACAGATGTCTTGACGTATGGCCTCTAAATCTTCCTTACCAATATTATTTTTATACAGACAGTCCTCAACACTACAGATAATGTTTCATACGGATTTTTCGCGGTGTTATTGCGAAATTCATACCTTTAGCCAAAACTTTTATTGTCGCGTCGTCAGAGATTGTTTTGACAGGTTATAGACGCGCGTTGTTTATTACTCGCGTCTGTTGTCAATGGTTGTGTTCCGTTCTTACATTGACGTTGGTGTTGGACATTTGATTTAGTTGTTAGTTTTGGTATTTATCTATATGTTTATTTTTGCATTCATTGTATTTAGTTGATTCCCGTTTATCTAAAGTTTCCATACAATTCTTATAATCAAATGTCGATAAAATTGTCTTTAGATCACTGGACGATTGTCTATGGTTTTGTTTATGAAACATAGATCGGTACGTTTTGCTGAATCACCGTTATTAACAACTTTTTGCTTGCCTGATTTAAGATCTTAGCGCTTCCTCGAATGTCTTTTTAGTAGATATCTTGACACACGTAGGAATGAGATTATGGTCTCTGCATCTCTTAAGAAATTTAATGATGTTACGTATCTTGCGCGCTTGGTCTTGAGATCTTCTAGTCGGCGTATTTTATTTGCTATTTCAGTCCGTACTGGTTTACATAATGATTTCTTATATTTACATAACACACACATTGAATTAAACTACTTTTACGGATTATATCGCGTTTATTAACTTATTTTATTAATTCCCGACGTTTCAGGTGCTTTGCACCATGGTCTGAGGACTGGTGAATGACGTCCCAATGTCAAAGTTAATGCAGTACCTTCAGCTTTTTAATTATTAATTTGGTCGATCTACGCAGAATGAACTAACTGTGTCTTGAAGTCTTGCAGTGGTATGCTTGGGTTTAGTTTAATTTTATTAATTACAGGATCCCAAGCAGGTGGTACCAACCTCCTCTCTATGAAATTAGGATGTTTTTAATTTCAGCTCACATATCATCCTTGGAGAATCGATGTTCTTTCGCGAATCTGTGGTTATCAAATCTAATGTAATGGCAGGGGCCGTCTAGGATATGAACACAAACTGCAGACTTCCGGAACGTTGGTGCTTCACGTCAGCTATGTGTTCTTTTACGCAGGTTTAATAGATCTTTTTGTTTGCCTATGAGAGACCGTGACGTACCATCCCGCGTGACCGAGTGAAGCCGGCCTGATCGAGCGTGTGCCTGCTGTACTACCATATGTCAGAGGTGTCACAGACAAGATTGGCTACATCTTGAAGCGAGCTTCTAAAGAACATTCTTCAAACCGCCGAAGAAGAAGATTAGTCAGTTCTTACCATCCGTCAAGTGCAATATCCTCTACAAGATGCAGGATGTACAAAGCTGTTGTGAATGTGGTCTCTCATATATAGGGCAAACAAAGATCTATTAAAACCCAAAAAGACACATAGCTGACGTGAAGCACAACGTTCCAGGAAGTCTGCGGTTTCGATCATATCTAGACGGCCCCGCCATTACATTAATTTGATAAACCACAGATTCTGCGAAAACATCGATTCCTGCCAAGGATGATACGTGAGCTATTGAAATTAAAAACATCCTAATTTCAATGAGAGGGAGGCTGAGTACTACAACCTGCTTGGGATCCTGTAATTAATAAAATTAAAACTAAACCCAAGCATACCTGCAAGACTTCAGACACATTAGTTCATTCTGCGTAGATCGGACCAAATTAATAATTAAAAAGCTGAAGGTACTCATTAACTTGACATTGGGACGTCAATCACCTCAGTCCCCGTGACCATGGGTGCTGTAAAGCACCCGAAACGTCAGGAATTAAAAATAAGTTAATTAAACGCGATATAATCATAAAAGTAGTTTAATTCAATGTGTAGTGTTCGCGTAAATATAGAAATCATTATGTAAACCAGTACGGACTGGAAATAGCAAATAAAATACGCCGACTAGAATCTCAAGACCAAGCGCGCAGATACATCATTAAATTTCTTGAAGAGATGCAGACCATAATCTCATTCACGTGTGTCAAGATATACTAAAAAGACATTCGAGCTAAGATCTTAAATCAGGAAGCAAAAGTTGTTAATAACGGTGATTCAGCAAAACGTACCGATCTATGTTTCATAAACAAAACCATGAACAAATCGTCCAGTGATCTAAAGACAATTTTATCGACATTTGATTATAAAATTGCATGGAAACTTTAGATAAACGGGAATCAACTAAATACAATGAATGCAAAAATACATATAGATAAATACCAAAACTAACAACTAAATCAAATGTCCAACACCAACGTCAATGTAAGAACGGAACACAACCATTGACAACAGACGCGAGTAATAAACAACGCGCGGTCTAACCTGTCAAAACAATCTCTGGACGACGCGACAATAAAGTTTTGGCAAAATTATAATTTCGCAATAACACCAAAATCGTATAAACATTATCTGTAGTGTTGAGGACTGTCTGTATAAAATAATATTGGTAAGGAAGATTTAGAGCCATACGTCAAGACATCTCGTCTTTGTTACGTCGGCTC
Organism: Parnassius orleans; assembly: GCA_029286625.1. Classification (NCBI taxonomy): domain Eukaryota; kingdom Metazoa; phylum Arthropoda; class Insecta; order Lepidoptera; family Papilionidae; genus Parnassius; species Parnassius orleans. Next base: position 80,541 of record JAGSMP010000946.1, read on the forward strand.
AGTGCCGAAATTAAATCTTCCGGATAAATTAATGCATTGAAAAACTTACGCAACAGACCAGATTTAACGATTCTCCGCGCAGATAAAGGTAATGCTACGGTTATAATGGATACGTCGGATTACAATTCTAAAATACAACAACTTTTATCGGATGAAAGTACGTAAAGGTCAAAACAGACTACAACTAATACGCAAAACAACTAGCGATCTAATTAGAAATACTCCGGTTGAATCTAGACGTCAATTCGATAATACCTGCGTGTGCCAAACCACCGAAGTTGTATGGGTTACAAAAATACACAAACCGAACGCTCCATTACGTCCAATAGTGAGTCAGATCGATTCGCCAACACAGATTGGCTCAACTCTTAGCAAAAACACTATCACCACTCAGGACACACAAACACACTAAGGATTCATACCATTTTGTTAGTGAGATAAAGACCTATGTCTTACTGACAATGAAACTATGGTCAGTTTTGATGTTCAGTCTCTATTTACATGCCTACCTGTTGAAGACTGCATCTCAATTGTAACTAGAAAACTAGAGGAAAACAACATGCCAGCAGAATATGCAGTACTGTAGACATTGCCTTACATCTGGCTATCTATTGTGGAAGGGATTTTACAAGCAAGTAGATGGTGTTGCAATGGGCTCACCGGTATCTCCATTGTCGCCGATATTTTCATGGAGGACTTTGAGGAGAAAGCCCTGCTTACTGCACCAGTAACTCAAGGTTCTACAAGCGGTATGTAGACGATACTTTCAATTTACCATCAGACAAAGTAACTGCATTTTAGAACATCTTAATTCCATAAACTCTAAAATTCAATTTACTATGGAGTTAGAGGCAAATAATTCTTTAGCTTTCCTAGATGTATTAGTCATTCGAAATTAACAACACCATAGGTCACACCGTGTATGAAAAAGACCCATACAAACAGATATTTAAATGGTGAATCCCATCATCCTTCACAGTTGGCTACCGTGGGCAAATCTTTGTTACAGAGAGCACGAGGATCTGTGACAGCAAACACCTGGCCGCCGAGCTTCAGCACGTCAAGCAGGTTCTGCACGACAACAAGCTTCGGGTCCCGCGCCTACGTCACAGTGACCGGTGAAGCCGCCAGGTCGAGCGTGTGCCTGCTGTACTATATGTCAGAGGTGTCACAGACAAGATTGGCTACATCTTGAAGCGAGCTTCTATAAGAACATTCTTCAAGCCGCCGAAGAAGATTAGTCAGTTCTTACCATCCGTCAAGTGCAATATCCTCTACAAGATGCAGGAGTGTACAAGCTTGATTGTGAATGTGGTCTCTCATATATAGGGCAAACAAAAGATCTATTAAAACCCGCGTAAAAGAACACATAGCTGACGTGAAGCACCAACGTTCCGGGAAGTCTGCAGTTTGTGATCATATCCTGACGGCCCCGCCATTACATTAGATTTGATAAACCACAGATTCTCGCGAAAGAACATCGATTCCTGCCAAGGATGATACGTGAGGCTATTGAAATTAAAAACATCCTAATTTCAATAGAGAGGCTGGTACTACCACCTGCTTGGGATCCTGTAATTAATAAAATTAAAACTAAACCCAGCATACCACTGCAAGACTTCAAGACACAGTTAGTTCATTCTGCGTAGATCGGACCAAAATTAATAATTAAAAAGCTGAAGGTACTCCGTATTAACTTTGACATTGGGACGTCAATCACCTCAGTCCCCGTGACCATGGGTGCTGTAAAGCACCTGTTTACTTAATTGTTTGTGGAAGCAGGTTAGACAGATATTTAAAGAAAAATATCACATATTCCTCTCGTTGCACATTTAAGAGATGTTATTTTATAATCGGTGCCTGTAAGAGGAAATACGGGCCAAGAGACTTTTAAAAATTAGGTATTTGAAGCAACTATTGCTGTCGCTGTACTCGTTCGGCGTCTGTCTCGAAACTACAGATCCGACTGAATAGCCTAAGTAAAAAGGCATAATTCGAGGTTTGGCTCTCTAATTTAAAAGATATTTCATTAACTGAATAAAAAAGATATTTTTCTTTTTCCAGTATTAGTTATCAAATTTGAACACTAGGCTTCTCTAGACAGTGGTCTAAATAGGCAATTTTGGGCATTTATGATGATTCTAGTGATTATAAAGGTGATGTATCATGAAAAAGGAAAACATAGGGACATAGAACAGGTTGATATTTATTTTACTGTAAAAACTCATTGCTATAAGGTCATAAATCAGAAATAAAACAGGCGAGAGCGTTTGCATGGAAAAAAGACCACCCGCATTTCCTCTTAAGATCTTTTGGAATTTTTCCTTAGTCTGTTATGACTCCCATGTATGTACGTACGTATGTACTGTCTCTACGCAGTGATTAATAGGAACAAACTTTTCAGGTGGGATTGTAAGCACTGGCTTTTAAGAGAAGTCAGTGCAGGTAACAAGAAACCGGACTTTTATATGCCGCACCATTGTGTCAGGCGCTTGGAGTCAACAACTACAAAAATCATGGTTGTAT